>JABEVN020004110.1:0-15512 GCA_013146195.2 Codonopsis lanceolata | reverse complement strand
GAGAAATGATGATCTCTTGCTTGATAACGGTTGGAGGAAGATCACTACAGTGGATTCTTCCCTTAAGTGCAGAGTTGGTTGAGAGGAGATTCACCAAAATCAGTTCGAGAAGAAATAGAGTCTTCAAAACTTTCATTTTACGGTGAACAAGAAGGATGAGAGATCACGTAAAGGTGCTTGGGGTAAAGCAGAAGAGATGGGTTCGAGGTCAGCGATGAGTTGTTGTTATCGGTAGAGGTCTCAAATCTAGGTTTAAGAAATTATTCATGGGTTCGGTGTTGCCGTTTTCGATAAGGATTAGAAGTAGATCTTTGTATTTGTACTGTCTCATCATTATCGAGAATCATTAGCAACGTTCGAACCATTCTAGGCTCTAACAAGTCATATTCATCAAAAGAAACATGCACGTATTCTAAGATTTTTAAGTTAGATTTCTTGAAAATGCGAAATGCTTTTGAATGTTTGGAATACCAGAAAAATTCCTTAAATGCGATTTTGCATCAAATTTTCCTCTATACTCTTTTCCATTATAAAGAATAAAACATTCTGGTAGAAGATTTTAAGAAATCCAATGTTTGGGGATCTTCCTCTCCATATTTCATATGGAGTTTTATTATGAAACTTGTTTACCGGATCTATTTTGGTAAAGCAAGCGATGTTATTACGCCAGAAATACTTAGTTTAGCTTACCGGCATTGTTCTAGCCGCTTCAATCGGTGTTACGTTCTTCCGTTCGGCTACACCCATTTTGTTGAGAATGCCGGCGTTGTGGCCGATCCGTGGTCATCGCGGTACTTTTCTACACCATTGTTTTTGAATTCGGTCATGGTTATCGATCTTATGTCACAAATGTCTTCAAGCTTTTGAGTTTGAAGTCTTACGAAAAGTGCGGTGACTAGATCATACGTTTCATCTTTAGATGTCATAGTTTCAATCCAAGTGAATCTAGAGTAGTCATCAACTACTACAAGTGTGTACTTGTCTCGAAATCTTGGTGTTGTAATAGGTCCAAAGAGATCCATATGCGAGAAGTTGAAGAGGTACGTTTGTTGATAATCGAGACTTTCTTTTGAAGGAAGACTTGGAAAGTTTTCTAGTTGACAAGCTTTACTTACGTCATGATCGGCGGAACCGTAGGTAGACCTTTGACAAGCCCATTTTGGAGGCTTGGAGAGGTGCTTGAAGTTGAGGTGGTGAGGCAGCTTGTGCCATAGCCCATTTGTTGTCCGCACATTGTTGGCTACTAGACAGGTTTGAGAATCTCCTAGAAGATTTAAGTCCACGACATAGGCGTTTCCTTGTCTATTGCCGGTCGATGATTGTAGAGCACGATTCACTGTCTTTGATGAGGCCTTGGTTGGAATTGAATTGGCATAGAAGTCCTTTGTCCTTGAAGTGTGATATGCTCGAAGATTGTGCTTTAAACCACTTACTAGAGAAACTTTGTTGATGGAGAGACTTCCTCACAATGGTGAGCCATATCAATTGTCTTTCCTCTTGCATTGTCTCAGAAAATAACCGTGGGTCCTTTTGCTTGACTATATACGTAAGAAGACTTGTTCCCGATCATGTGCTTGAGCGACCAACTGTCTAGGTACCGAATGTCTTTGTTTTCGATTCTATAGCCATGAAGCATTCACGTAAAAGAGTTAAAGCAAAACAAGGTACCACTTTTGGGTCCTAAGGATTAGCAACCTTTTGCAACCCATACACCTTGACCTTGAGAGAACTAGGTCTCTCGGATCTTGGGAGTGAACCTTAGCGGGCGATGCGGTGCCGGATGGCCTAAGCAATGGCAAGAATGACATAAATGGAAAGTCCATAGAGAAGCTGTTAGAGTCTTCAGCGAAGAGTGCTTATGATCATTCCTTTTCTTGACATTCATTTTGGTTCGACTTGCTTGTTGACGGTAGACTTAATTGGTTTCTTTCGAATCTTCCTAGGTAGGTTACCAACAGGACTTAGCTTTAGCTTTACATTTGAAAACCTTTAGGAGGATTCGGTAGAATACCTTTAAGTTTACCTTCACAGTAAAGGACTTTGCTGTTTCATAGACAAACTTGATAGTTACCGGTAGAGGTTTAGTAGGTCTACCGGTCGGACTTTGCCTTGGCATAGTCGTTGCCGGTGAACTTCACTTTCTCTACCGTTACCTTCGAGGTTTCTCATTTGAATCATTCATTTTGGCTTTTCCTTTAGAGCTTTAGGGTAAACATAAGGAACACTTGAGTAACCAAGGCCTTGTTTCCCTATATTTCCAAATGTACGTTTAGAAAGATATATATCATTAGCGGTTCGAGGATTCACCTTTCTCTTTGGTAGAAGATTGTCGGAAGACACATCGAATATCCTATGCTGTTTTATCATTGCTAGATTTTTGGCTTGTAAGGATTTCTTCAAGCATCCTTGGGCTATTCCGGAGTCAATTGTCTTTGCAAGGCAATTTTCTCTAGGTCTAGTCCTTTGATGTGCTCGGTCAGGGCAGTCAATTTTGTCATGAAGAAATTTGTTTTCTTCCTTGGTTTGATACTCTCTTGTTGGCGACTATTGAGAGTTTGAATCTCATTGCCATCAAAGATTTCTCATTTGTAAGTTTCTCCAGTTCTTGGCAGTTTAACATAGGCTACTCTAAAGGAATTAAATTCTTCAAGCATATCGATTATCCTTGAGTTCTTCCTTCTTGAAACTATCCTTGTTGGTTTCATTTTTGTCCAAAGGACTTGGTGAAACTACAACTTCATTTTAGAGTCATAGGTAGGACATGAATCATGAGCTATTAAGCATATGTTAGCTTGCTCACAATCCTCTTCCTCCTCTTACGAATCGGTCTCAAACCATGTAGCAACTTGTTTATCTTCTATGTCTTGACCAACATACCCTTTTTTTGAAATTTTCTAAAAGAGGGTTTTGGTATGCTTCAAATTTTGGCTTAGGACATTTTGAGGCAAAATGACCGGGTTTTCTACGGTTATAACACACAAGCTCTTCCTTAGATGAGCTTTCACCAATCTTCTGAAAGGTTGTTGGTGAGTGTTCTTCCTTCCATATTTTGCAAATTTTTGAAAAGCGTTTAACAAACATAGCAAATTGTTCATCGGATAAAAAATCATTTTCACGGAAGAAGTAGAAGGTTTGTTTTCAACAATGATTTCTTCTTGGACCATGGTGGCAAAGACAGGTTACGAGCTGTTTGTCTTGCTCTAGAGCTTGATTAACTTCAAGTTCATAAACCTTTAAACTTGCGTAGAGACTACGAAGAGTCATCTCGTTTAAGTTCTTAGATTCTTTCATAGGTGGTCTTCACATGCCATAAGCTTCCTGAGAGCCTAGAAACCTCATGTTCATTTCCTTTGTCATACGTTTTACCAAGAGAAAAGCAACTATTTATTACCTCACCGAATCGATCGATGCTTGTCTCAAGGTTTCTTAGATCCTTTTTGAAAGAATCAAACCGGCTGGATGTATGTATATTTTCCGTTGTCTCTTGTGTTCTCCTTCCTTCAAATCACTTGGCCGTAGGTGCTTGTATCTGCAGAACCGGTGATTATATTGATTGCTTTGTCAGTCAAGTTCAACCATCTTTCTATCGCCCTCCGTCCATTCTCGATTCTTCTTTGGAACTTCGCAGGTTCCTGATGATGGAGGCTAGAAGATTTGCCTTCATTGGTACATGTTGACCGCAAGTGACACATTTCCATAACTTGTCAATAGAGTTCATGAATCTCATTACTTTATCCTTCCATACATCAAAATGACCTTCGTCCAATATTGGGACGTGGTTAGCATTAGATGTAGGCAGATAGTGTGTTTGTGCCATTATGTCGTATCTCTCAAGAGTTTAATTGGAAAAACTTGTTTTCAAGAGTAAGGCTCGATACCAATTGTGGGTCCCAATGAGCACAATAATAAGCTAGAAGGGGGGTTGAATAGCTTATTAACACTTTAAAAACTTTAAGTAAGTTCCTTGAAAGTTACTTGCAATCTATGAAAAGAATCAAGTAGCGGAAGACCTTCAAGAAAATTGTTCCAACCGCCGATAAGGACTACCGTACCTTTTACGATTACTTAAGTTCTCAATAAATGGATAATATAATCAATGAAACTACAGCTTCAATAAATAGACGCACAAAGGGAAATAACACAAGTATTTTGGGATGGTTCACACTATAATGAGTGTTACGCCCACCACCAAGGCAAATAACCTTGATTTAAATTGTGCACTATGTTTTCCACTTAGATCAATTACAAAGAATATCCCTAATGGATCGTGTACAAAATATTGACTTGTGTTTGTCTAGGGAATTAAATATCTGTGAAACAAGATATTTAATTAGTGCGTATATAGTTAATGGAAGTTAACAACAAGAAGAATAAAGCAATAAATGTTGAAGAGCGTCTTGTTGTTGATTTAGGACTTCTAGATCCGCTGAGGATCTATTGAATGCACTGGAAATAAAGACTTGGAGTTGTGTAGATTCGTGAGCAATTCTTTAAGTGTTCGATTGATTCTGTACAGCTTGTTCTTTGTTCCAGCTTCAATGGCAGATTTAAAGCAGTGCATTTCAAAGGATCCGTTGGAGAGACGAAGACTTCAACAACTCTTATTCATAAATGCATTAAATGCATGGGGTCGCCACCGTGATTTTCTCTTTCACGTTATCTAGAAGTATAATCATTTCGAGATCTTCAAAAAGGTGGGCGATTTGGTGTCGATTCGAGAGATGAAGCGTAGTAAGGGACAACTGCTTTTCTCGCTTACACCGCTCAGACGAAAAGTCTTCCGCTGAAAGTTGCTTTCTGGCGCTTGACATGTCGGAATGACTTGGATTAATTCAAATAATATATGGAAATAAGTTTGAATTAATCCACCTAGCTTTCGGGTGGAGAGGACACGAGAAGCGCATCACCGACACGAGGTCTACCGATCTTAAGCTTGAAGCAGTCTTCCAGGAAGCCGAGAAGGGGTCTTCCTCGTTCTCTAAAAAGTCCTACAAAAACTATACAAGGCAAAGTTCTATATACATGCCACGCTAATCGATACGCACCGATTAGCCACTGAAGTATAAAACTAATGTAATGTACTGATCAGATATAAATTTAACAAAAGAATCAACACTTTCCATAGTTTGCAATGAGGTCTTCTTGGGTTAGGTTTAGGGTTTTTGGATACAGAATATAGGGTCTCCTCTTTAGGTTATGATCAATGTACTTGATTGATTGATAGTTTTTTCATTCTTTTTCTTCATGATAAGAAAGAAGGAATTGAACAAAGTAAGGCAAGTGATCAATAGGAAAGACCCAATTGGGAGGAATGGGAATATGATTTTCTTAGTAGTATGAGTGTCTTGGATGAAAGGTGGGATTTCGAATAGGAGGGAAGAATTTTATGGGAGCTGTGTTTGGTGAGGGATGATTTAAAGGAGGAGAGGTTGGAGTCGGATCAGTGACATGAATATCTGGAGTAGGAGTGAAAGGAACAAAATTACCTGGGTTAAGGTCAGGATTTCTTCTCTGTCTTTTGGTTCTAGGAGACAAAGAGGAGATTTGTGCAGCTTGAGTAGGTTCATCTTCATCTGAACCAGCGGCTGTTATCAGTCTTCTTCTTCTTGTTCTTCTGGTTACAGGAACAAGTGGAATGTTGTTAGTTGGCTGCACATCAGCTAGCTGACATTGTTCTCTTGGCTGACCACCTTCAACTGGCTGACCATCCTCCTTGACGACTAATTTCACCGGCCGATCGGGTAGGCGCGCTTAAGGTCTGAATCGTTCTTAGAGGTTCTTAGAGGTCTTCTCCTTGTAGGGGCGGTGGAAATTTCTTGACCAAAGTGACTAGATACATTTGCTCTTTTGATATCTGCAGGAATGGATATCTTGATTCTGACTTGTGCTAAGTCCCCAATAGTAAGAAGTTGATGTTGTAGAGCAGGAAGAGATCGAAGAAAATGATTTATGATAAGATGGTGGGTTAGCCGTGGATTCCCAGATTCCATGTTGTCTTTGTACTTAGCTATGTTTATTTTCACACATTCCACAAGAACAGTACCCCAGTTGATTTCATAATTTTCAACAATGCCTTCCATAAGAAACAATTAGGATTTTATAATTTTATCATGACTACCAGACTTAATTAGAAGGCACTTATCTAAGACTGTGGCAATAACATAGTGTAGAGGAGCAAAACAATTTTTTTGTCGATCAAAAGCGAGCTCAACAGGAGCTTCTCCACGCATAGTAATCCACCCAGCTTGTTGTGTTTCTTTGAGAATGGTGTAGATGGTTGAACCATCATCTGAAAGATCTAGAAAGCCTGTAGAGATGGTTTCTGAATTAAAGACAATTTGGACCCCTCTAATAGACCCAGTTAGAGAGAAGGGGGTCAGAAGAATCTTCTTCCATTGACATGAAGAATTCCTCCATTAGCTGACTGCTATAATTTCATATATTGAAAGTCAGAAGAAGTAGCAGTCCAGTAGAGGATAATGGATGAATTAGCTCGAGCCCTAGAGGATCGGAGTTAGGCGAAGGAACATCCAAAATGCATCCCAGAGCTGTATTGTTTGCCATTTTACCTGAAATTGAAAGAAAATGTTAGATTTAGGGTTAGAAGAAAGAAAAAAAGCAAGCAGACAGTGACAAGAAATACCTGTGGATTTAGAGTTAGGGATTTGAAGAAGAGAGTTTGGAGAAGAATGTTTGGAGATAGAAGTTGAAGTGGGGATTATATTCTGTTAGGAGTATATATAGGAAGGGTTTAGAGTATTTAAAAAGGAGTGCTATTTATACTTTTAGAAAATTTTATAAGTACGTGTACGTATAAAGAATTTGGGAATGGGTTTTAAAAGCGAAGATATGACGTGTAGTGAGTAATTACACATAATTTTGGTTTTTGAGATAAAAAGGTGATGATTGATATTGATTTATGATAGAAGTCAATAGTCATTAAGATGAGCAGTTTTTGTGTAAACACGTCACATCAACCACCAGTATTGGTGAGATAGTGGGAGAGTCTCTTTGGCTTCCCAAGGAAGCTTCGCGAGTTCCAAGGAGAAATAAAAAGGCGAGAAATAAATGAGGGAATTAAAAAAATAACTAAATTCTTAGAGATAGAAAAACGTAGCTGAGATACGATCAACTTTGTTTAGGATTTAGAAGCTACCCGAACAATGACTATGAGATCAGTCACTGTTTTGCCATCTGTTTGTCAGCTAAGAGATAGGTGAGAAGTGTCAGCTGTTAATTTTTTATCAGCTGAGTAATGTCTGCTATTGACTGAAGAATGTCAGTTGAAGAATTATCTAGAAGCTGAAGGCCCAAAGGTTATATAGACATATGTAGTTGTTAGCTATTGGAATCAGCCAATGAAATTGTCAATTGTTGAGGACTAACTGACAAATTAAGAATCATCACTGAGTTTCTTTGTCAGCTGATCTATTGTGCTTGCAATGGTTAGAAATATACAGAATATATTTCTATGATAATATAAGCATTCCCAATTCTCCTCTAAGAAATTCAAATCTATCAGATTTTAGAGCTTTTGTAAATATGTCATCTAATTGAAATTCTACCTGAACATTACCCTTTTCAATATGATCTTTTAGGAAGTAATATCTTATGTCAATATGCTTGGTTTTAGAATGCATCACAGGGTTTTTTGAAACAGAAATAACATAGGTATTATCACAATAAATAGGACATGTTCCCATTTGCATTTCATAGTCCAATAATTATTGTTTCATCTAGAGAATTTGTCAACAGCAACTACCAGCAGCAATGTATTCGGCTTCAGTAGTTGAGGTGGAGACTGAGGCCTACTTTTTGCATGCCCAAGATATCAACATGTTGCCAAGAAACTGACATGTTCCACTGGTACTCTTTCTGTTTATTCTACAAGCCGCAAGGTCAGCATCTGAATATCCAATTAAATTAAAAGAAGAGTCTCTAGGATACCAAATACCAAAATTTTCAGTATCAATGAAGTATCTAATAATTCTTTTGGCAGCAATCATGTGACTCGGTATATGAGTTTTGTTCAAATCTCTTGCTTCCTTTATGGCAGTGACCTTAACATGCCATCTACTTCCCAAACTACTAAGAAAACGCATATTTAAATCTTTCATACTGTAAATTTTATCAAGGGAAGAACATCTATTACTTACCTCGAAAAATATATCATAAGCATTCTTCAATGATTCTTTTGGATCCTTTTTGAAGGCATCAAACTCTTGTATACAATCATAGAGTTTGTTGTCCTTGGTGTTTTGATCTCCTTCAATGTATTCAACAAGAGCATCCCATATTTCTTTGGCAGTAACACAGTCGTATATTTGTTTATAATTTTCATCTGGAACAGCACTTGATAAAATGTGAACCACTCTAGCATCCAATCCATACGTAATTTTATCTTCCTCAGTCCATTTAGATTGAGGTTTGAAGACATACTCTTCAATAGCAGGAGCAAGAAGATTTATGGTGTCATCATCTGCAGTAGAAGATTTACCAACTTTGGTATTGATTTTCATAGGTTGCATAGGTCCACCTCTTACACATTCCATCAATCTTTTATCAATATTGTTTATATATCTTGTAATTCTTTCTTTCCAAATGTCAAAGTGATCTTCATCGAAAATAGGTACTTGAGTAACATTGTTTGATTGAAAAACTTTTGTAGTTTCCATGATCGAGCTTTCAAGCTCTAATAATTTTCAAAAAGGCTAGAGGTGAGGTGAATAGCCTTTTAAAAACTTTAAGGGTAGTTTTGAAAAATTTCAAAAGTTGCAGCGAAATTTGTAATTAGCTGGCCGATGGTTTAAAGAAGTTAATGTTGTAGGCTGAAACAAAAATAATGGTCAGCTGGCTGACACAATTTTAAAGCTTTGAAAAATAGATCACAATATATAAGGAAAGTGCTGAAAAAACATTTTATCAAAACAAATAAGTAAACAATTTATGTAAGGAACTGGCTGACACTAAGTAGATTAAGACTTCTTAAGTGTTAGAGCAGTTTGTAAGAACTAATGAAATAACTGACAAAGAAGTTGAAGTGGTTCACAGTAAAAACTGCTACGTCCACTACCAAGTTGGTCAAGCTTGGATTTTGAAGTGCACTAATATTATTAATAATCTAGATGATCACTAATGGATAAGTGTACAACAAGGACCTGTGTTTATGGAGTATGATTGAAAACAATCACACTCGTGAGACAATCAACTGATTCTTAAAGAATATGAAAGAAATAAGGAGAAATCAAGATCGTGATTGTCATAACAATAACTAGAAAAGAATAACAGTGAGGATTATCTAGCTAGAGTTTAAGGTTGAGGCACTTCAAGTGAGTAATCTATTTTTGAGAGTATGAATGCTTCAGTTAATTCTTCAAGAGGTTCATGTGGATATTTATAGAAGAATTTGAAGTGTAGTCCGTTAGGAACACATTTGAATTTGAAATGTGCCAATAATTCGAAAGTATCTTCTTTCAAGATCACAGAGATCCTGTGAGAGAGATAAAGAGTAGTAAAATCTATCATAGCACAAAACAAGTAACTGTCAGTATCAAGAAATGTTTAAGCATAAAAGGTAAGAAAGCTTACACTTAAAATCGTGGGGTAGCAGCTTCTAAGTGGCTAGCAATATGATACAACGAGCTGACCAAATATACTTAACCAAACAAATTAAAAGTTCTAATTAAGTTGGAGCATAAAAGTTTTAAGCAAATTTAATTTAGGCAAGATTCAACAAGTGCTCAGAAGTAAATCACATAGATATAGGATATGTTATCGAATCAGTGTTGTTGTGCTACTCATTCAATCACAAGTGTTAATTGTATTTCGTTACTACGATGCTCGTGTGAGATACATCGATGTACCGAGAACACCTCTCGGCTAATAACAAACCAGTTTCACACATATTGTTACAACAAAGGGGCTACTTCCACACTGCAGCCTACAGTGGAGGGTTATGTGATAAATCCAGTACGATGACCCATCGCTACCACGAATTCTATAATTCGCGACGATAATACATCGTCCCACCATCGACTCGACCAAGTTATGCTAGATGGACGAAGATGTAATGCACAAGTAGTATTTATTCGTCATTAAATCAAATAAGGATCGAGCTTGACAAGAGCGAACTTATCTGATGTCAAGTTGGTGTTTAACTCTACTAAATAAGCACGATTAAACATGTTATTGTGACAATCATTTAAATCATGTTTTGTGCTCATATCGAGTCTTGAAAGCATATGGATCAAGGTATGAACTTAAATCAATCAAAGTATTGAAAGCTAGTAAAGTAGTCAAACGAACTCTAAACGTCGTAGGGATAGAAGATAGAGCCCGTAATGTTCAATAGCTCCCTAAAGTCGACTCCATTGAGTCATTGCTATGTTTTCGACCAAATAGAGCATAAATGCTATATGCATTTCAAACCCTCTTCTATGTTCTCGAATCTTATCTAGCTGGGTTACCAATCCATTTAGAAACCATAGCATAGCAAGTTCACAATTTCACCCAATACTGAAACCCTAGGTTGGCCATTTCCAAGGCAACCCTAGTTTAGCTTATAACACCAATAACATACCAATTACACCTTATTTAGAGCATAATAACATGACTCTAGTTCAGATATCACATAATAGAATCATGGCATAACATATCACAAATCAAACCAACATCAAAGCATGTTCATAGCATGGTAGAACTCATTTCTAGGATGGATTCAACAAGAGGATGAAGGTAGCATATTATACAAGCTAGCATAAAAAAAGTCAAGGGATTAGTAGCTTACCTAGACCTCTTAAAGGATAGATCAATATAAAATTCTAAATTGTAGTTTAAAGAGTCTAGTTTCATAAAAATAAAAAATACCTAAATCTGAGTTGTGAGAGATTTATGGTTGATTTTACAAGATTGACTGTCCAGTAACTTTGCAAATGAAAAATATGTTTTCCAGATTTCAGGATTTTTGTGGTTGCAGCCATTCCCCCTTGCTTCCTTGACCCAAGTCCGACCTTGACTGACCCAATTCACTTATGTTGAATCCCATTTGACCCATCTTAATCCCTTGATGAGTTTAGATCAATGGTAGGCAAGGATTGACCAATAACCACTCACTTAACTCATCACTTGGATTAAACCCAATTTTTTCTCCAACAATTGCAAAGGCTGAACCATCCCAGCCATTTCAGCCATTTCCATCTTCTATCACTTATGTATTCACAGAGGGAACCTAGAAGAGAGATTCAAGAGACCTCCTTCACCTTCCTTGATCATTTCCCGGAGCTCCGGCCATCCGATCGGAGAAGTTAGATTACCAAAACGAAGCTCTTGCCTTCTTCTTCGATTGTCTCCATTTTATTTGTTGATCAATCATGGTAATCTAAGGCTTAAGGTACGTTTTAAAACCTAAAAAATTTGTAGGTTCAATATTAGGGCATACTCCCTTCATAATAGTTGTTGTCTACATGCTTAGGAAGACTTTTTATGAAGTAGAAATCTTCATTTCAACAAGATAGAAATCTGGAAATTTGGGGCTGTCATGTTAACTTATTAATTTGGATTTAGTTCAAGCATGAATGTTGTTCTAAATATGCCTAGGAATAGTTCTTGTGAAGGAATTAATTACATTTGCAAGATGTTGAGGAATTTCCATTTTTAGGTTTTAAATATGAATTTGTTGGGGCTGCCCTATAAGTCAATAGTTTGGACTTGAGTAAAGCATGAATAATGTCCCAAATGTGTTTAGGAACAACTCTCGTAAAGGAAGTAATTGCAATTGAAGGCCGTAGAGAAAGTTCTATGTTAGGGTTTCAAATTGTAGAATTTGGGTAATCGATAGACTAAGGTCATGTTTGGCTTGGTATTGTGGTCATAATGGATATATAAAAAGGGTTTAAAAAGGATTGTAAGACTTGTAGGAATGTTACCTACCCATGTTTTGGATCCTATGGATTTGGGGTTATTGATGTGGGAACTCCGACTTACTAGAGTCGCCTTGTATGTGTGAATGCACCCTAACTTGTTTAAGGACTTGATTGGGAATCTTGGGATCATCTCGGGGAATCCGAGATGGTGAATTAGAGAATCTCCTACAGAACAAATTTTGATGGGTTATGATCTAGTACTCTATATATAGAGTCTACTCGTAGAGTTGCAAAGATAATCAAGTTGTTATCTAAAGCATGCTAGTATTGCCTTGACCTTACGAAATAGTATTGCACAAACATCTTTAGAAGCTGGACTACAACCCATGGGCCTTATCATGTGAGTGTACTCCTTGGTACTTTAACTTAGAAAACCTCAACGAGGTCTCATAGTATTGCAACGTAAGTTAGCGTATAGCTTCAAGGACTTAAATGTGACAAAAGTAGTTTATGACTATTACATGATCCTTAATGCATTTGAGATTTTGGGATGAACTACTATCCTAAAGAGAAAGACTCTAAGGATATAATCTTGTTATTTTGTGAGCCTAGACAATCTAAGTAAACCTTGGGAATTATATAAATTGTGATTTAGTATTCTTACTTATTTATTGAATATGACTTAATAAACATATTTTGCATTTTTGACTTGAAGTATATTTTGCTTTTGATTACCTTGTGGTTTTATTGGCATTATATGACTTATGAAGCATATTTCATATCTTGGCTCAAATCATGATTTATTCTTGAATATATTAATGACCTATTGAAAGTTGATTAGTGTACATGTATTGAACTTAAATTTCACTAATAGGTGGAATGGTGAACTTGTTGAACTAGGGCTTCTCAATGAAATAAGGACCTAGATATATGTGAACTGTGAACATAGAGAAATGATAGAATTGCATATAGCATTTGTTTCCTATTTGGGATGAATTGTAGCGATGACTCAATGGAGTCGAGTTTAAGGAACGATTAGACCTTAATTACTAGGATCGTGGTGAGATCCTTTGACACTTAGAAACTCATTTGACTAGATTACTAGATTTTGGAACTTGAATAGAATTGAATGAACAAATTAACACTTGTACTTTCGAGACTTGATTGAGCTCCTAATATAATCTATATGATTAATCGTGAACATGTCGTGAATAATATGCCTGCTTGTCTTGAACGAGCTCGCTCTTGTCGAGCTCGATTCCTACTTGATTTAATATGAGTAAACATCTACTTGACATGGACGAGTTCGCTCTTGTCGAGCTCATTCTCTACTTGATTTTAATACCAAGTAAACATCTACTTGTCATTCCATTAGTCTAGCTGGCATACTTGTCTTGTCTCGATGGTAAACGACTCATCGCCGTCACGAATCGTGAGAATCGTGGTAGTGATGGGTCGCCACACCATAATCATGCACACACCCTTCACTATTTGATCACAGTGGAGAAGAGTACATTGTCGTAACCATTAGGGCGCTTGGAATAATGCAGTGTGTTCATGGTCGATGTATCAATCACGTGCATTCGAAAACCCACATTCAAGATAACCATTTTCATTTCAGGATCTACTTTGTGGCAGCGGCTCTATAACATATCCTCCTCTTATGTGTTTTATTTCAAGCACTTATTTGACAACAAAGTGTTAATTGAAGCATGGAATCGAAAGTGACCATGTTTATCTTGACTGCGCATTATTGAATACTTGTGTGTGTATATCTGTAGGTATACATAGTAATACATGACAATTCTATGAAAGACTTAATATGCATATATAAAAATATACATGCTTATACATGATAACTTCATGAATGACTTGATGTGTATATATATAGTTATGCATACTTATATATTTTGTTCTCATGAGAATTACTTTCTAATTCATTTGGTTTGTGTTGAACAGGGAATTTCACTCTGGTTCATCTGGACGGTTTAGTATGTGAGAAGGAAAAATTATCCTTTGGAGTATCTTGTATACGACACGTCTTTTTGGTTTTTCCTCGTTGGAACACGATTGTAGGGTTTCTTATAACAATGTTTCATATTATGTTATATTTTCGTTTGTAGTAGTGTACTAAGTCTTTATGTTGTTGCTAGTTTGCAATTCCATTAGGTGTGTTGAGGTCGTATGGATCCTGTCTGTAGCTGAGCAATGGATCGATAGCTGAGTTGAAATCATGTGTTCGTGATTATCACAGTTGTTATTCGTCCGAGTCGTAGCTCGTGGAGTCCCATTTAGCATCGTGTTGCTCTATTATTTTGTCCTTCTTTTCTGTTAAGGACGTCTTGAGTAAAGTTATGTAAACTTTACAGTTGGGTAGCATTATTAGTCTTGTTATACTTTCATGTCACAGATTTTGTTGTCGGGTGTGTATACTTCACTTCTTAGTATTTATTCAGTTGTCTCCCGGGCAAGCAGTAGCTTCGGCGCATTTCAGTATTTCTCTTGTTATTGTTGTTGTTAACCCCGGTATGTATTAGCCGTTGGGTAATTGTTATATCAGGTAGGATTCTTGTTGAAACGCCGGCCTGAAGTACTGATGGTTTGTTCTGCGTCTGCAATGTTGTGGCACGCGAGTTTTATAATTTCTCCTCTTGGGACAATAGTCTCTATTGGTTTCAATTGGTGTCGATTTCGAGTTTATTAACTCGGGGCTTCACCCTATTAACGCTTCTGCATCTTAGAGATTTTTGCTGACCCGCTTTTTTTGTGCGAATGTACATTCATGTTTAGAGCTTGATAGCTCTATTGTTTGACTTAGACTATTATTTACTTCGTGCTTGTCCTCTTTTTGTCTTCGTTTAGCGGCACGACCTCGGGATTCTATGCTGGAATCCTGGTCGGGTCATCACACCGACCTGAAAAATCATATGACCCAATCGAACCCGTTAATATTTTTGGATTGCACGTGTAACCCTTTTTTACCAAAAAATATTAACGGGTTGGGTTAAAGCAGGTAGAGTTAATTACCCATTTTGACCCGATATCTTTTACTTTATAAAATTATGAATTTTTAGGAGAAAATCTGGATTAAGACGAGCCGTCTCGTTTTAACATATCACTCGTTTAACCCGGCCCATCTCAACCCGTTTGATATTCGGATTCTAATGGGTTTCGATTCGCCACCCCTTTCAACCCGACCCAACGGATGAGGAGCTGCTTATCCACAATTTTTTAACAGTAGATGAAATCATGTGAATTATTATTCTACCTGTTTCAATTGGATATAATATAGTATTATAGAAGTTGTAATACGTTGATTTTTTTGAAAAAAAAAAAAACTTTGTGAAAGGAAATAAAAATGTTTGTCAAAAATGATTAACGTTTATTTCTTTTTCATAATAGAAATTGAAATGACTATCAAACGTGTTTTTGTTTCTTATCCAAAATAAAAAAGAAATATAAACAAAGTGAAACAGAAACAGGTGAAACAAAAAATAGAAATATAAATATTATCAAACACTACCTAAGTAACTAATTTACAACATAAAAAAGTTAGATACCTACATTGTTACAAGATGAAGAAAAGTCAAACAACTTAAAAAAGTAGAGACTAACAAGTTGACCAGTCAAATTACTTACATATTCAAAGTT
>JABEVN020004109.1:0-15512 GCA_013146195.2 Codonopsis lanceolata | reverse complement strand
GCGAACAAGTTGCCCGGTTTTCACCATCAAAAGCCAAAGATCTAGCCGATGAGTAGAACAACTCTACTGCCAAAGGTAGCCAAGTGGCAAAAGACAAGGCTCGAAGAAGAAATACCAACCCAAGAGGCATGTGCAAAGGATTCTAAAGAGATGAAGGAAGGCCAAAAGGGCAAGACTCCAAACCAATTCCATCACCTTCCCTAGCCCAACCTTCACCAAAGCCACCCATCCTCTCAAGCACAACCAACCTCTTCTTCCCAAATTCCCTCTTCCAAAACGAAAAGACCACCCTCACCCTCACCGCACGCTCCTAAACCAAAACGAAGAAGACTTCTGTGAAACCTAAGGCAGCCCACCGCCAGACATTCCCACCTCTACCGACGACGCAACTGAGTCCCCTATTCACCGCTTAGGAAGAAAAGAGGTCCGCCGCACTCAAACCATCTACCGCCGACCAACCATCTACCGACGCCCAACCATCTACCATCACCCCAAGCCAACCTATTCCTCTTGAGTCATCTACTCAGAGGAATTCACCACCTCCTGAGGAGTCTATCCCTCAGAGGAGCCTCAGCCACGGGTGAGGAGCCTACCCGAACCCCAACTCCTCCTCCTCCTTCACCATTCAACTACTCTCCTAACCCATCTACCCCTACCTCACCTCCCCGCCAAACCCAACCCACTTCATCAACAACACCACAACCAACTCAAAGCCCTCCTACCAAGCCAATAGAGTCCGCCAAGCTGGCAGCTTTCCTGGCAAGTGCATCTATTCTCTTCTCGATCAACCACAACCTCCACCTCTCCTTCATAAACCCAAATCCTCTTCTATCCTCGCCTCCCTTTCTCGGGTTCTCCACCGAACCTTTACCTCGATCTTCAATTGTCGGTGAAAATTCGACACCGACATTGAGCTCGATTCCCCCACCAACCCCTCCTCCCCCTCCACCTCAAACTATCTCTTCCTCTACCAACACCATACTAACCCAAGACTCTTCCTCTTCCGATTCCATCACCCTCCTTTCCATGACCTCCTGGCCGGTGTCTCCTCAAGCCACTACCCTCGCCGGCAAGATCGCCCTTTCACATTGGCCTGGCATCATCGTCTTCTCAGCCAACCAATGCTGAAATTTTGTCAAGGCTAGACGCCATCTATGAACGGCTAGGCGCGCTCACTAGCATAACTACCGCTATCGAGATCGCCATCGCCAAGGCCCAAGGCCAATGATCGCTGGACCGCCGCTTTTCTCGCGCCAATTTCAAGAAGATGTATGGACTCGTTTTGACAGATGCGACACGATTTCACGACGTCAAAATCAATATTGAAGCTCAACGCGACGAATGTGTCCAGATTCCGCTCCTCCCTCCTCTTCTACGAGCTATTCCATGCCATCACTCTACATCTCGGCAATGGCCGCCCTCCTGTCCTAGAGCTCAACAACCTAGCTCGCGACTCTGCTCACAACATTATGAACACTCATCGTGATCGTGATATGGCCATCACGGGGGAGAAGCAAATGAGATCTATCAACCGAATGCTGATGGAAGAGAACAATCGTCTTCGTGAAGAACTCGACTACACGCCTCGCTCCACCGCACCTCCCACAAATGCCGATGACGTATGAACCGAATTTAAGAATGGAAGAGCTAGAGAGACAACAGGAGAAGAAGCATCGACAAAGGAAAAGGGAAACGACCTTGGTAAAATATGTATATGTTTTCCCTTAACCTTTGTATTCATTTTATCTTTTGAAAACTCTATACACATTAAACATCTTGTTTATAATACAGAAGATTATCTGCTTTTCAAAATTATCTTGTTTAAATTCTTATTCTTTCATTTTCTATATCTGCTTAGAATTTAAACACTCAGTTTAAATTTATTTGAACTGTTTTGCTACTAATCTGTGTGCTATTCCATTGATTTCCTTATCTTTGTATGCACATATAATAATCCTTACACTTGAGGTGCTCCTCTGTTTGATAGAGGCATGTCTTCCGCTATTAAAAGAATAAATCTCTTAGACATGCTATTATCTATCACGTGGTCGGTTATAGCCCTCATTTGTAGTAATGATGACCAGATATAAATAAGAGGAGATTGTTGATTCTTATTTGTATTAGATTTATATCTGTTCATTCATTACACTAGTTTTATACTTCTGGCTAATCGGGGTCACGATCGATTAGCGTGGCAACTGTATAGAACTTTGCCAAAGTATAGTTTTTATAGGACTTTACAAGTTCAGCGGAAGACCTCTTCAAAAGCTTCACCGGAAGACCTGTTTCAACTTACAAACGGCAGACCTTGTACACACCTGGTCATTCATGACATGTCCTGTCCAGCAAAGATTAATGGATCAATTTAAATTTATCCTTATCTATGTTTGAATTTAAATTGAGACATTCCCTGACACCTCAAACTCCCGAAAGCACTCTTCCTAAAAGCAGAAGACTTTTCACAAACCGAATGCTGAAAGCAAGAAAGCGCATCGTCACCTACCGTCTGCAACAACCTCTCAGATCTGACATCCAGATTGCCCAACTTCCAAAAGATCTCGCAATCATTCCTCAAGCTTCTATCTGGAAGACGAAATTGATTGACAACCCCATGCATTTAATGCATCAACCTAATAGAGTCAAGTAAAATACTGCCTTCTCCAACGGATCTTTTGAGTGCACCTGCTATAAATGCTTCCAATAAAGACTGAAGAGAAAACAATTGAACACTTGAAGAATTGCTCTGAAATTCAATAACTCTAAGTCTTACAACTCAGCGCATTCAAGAGATCTTCAACAGATCCAGAAGTCCTCGTCAACAACAAGAAGTCGTGCATCAACATTTATTGTTTTACTTCTTCTTGTTATTCATTCAATAGCTATATCGCACTAAATATCCCGCTTACGCATATTTAATTCCTTAACCCCAAACACAAGTCAATATTTTGTACACGATCCATTGGGAATATTCTTTGTAATAGATCTAGTGGAAAACATAGTGCACTATTTAAAATCCAAGGTTGACTGCCTTGGTGGTGGACATAGCACTCTTTATAGTGTGAACCATCCCAAAATACTTGTGTTTATTCCTTTATCGCTTGTCTACTCTTTTATCCGCTTCTTGATTTGTTTATTACTTCGCTTATCATTACCCTTTACACCATATTTAAGTAAACCGTTAATGTCTACGAGGTCCTTATCTACTGACTTGATTCAATTTTATTGAAAGATCTCCGCTACTTCAATCTTTTCAATAGATTGAAAGTACCTTTCAAAGAACTTACTTAAAAGTTTTTAAGTGTATAATAAGCTATTCAACCCCCCTTCTAGCTTATTATTGTGCCCGTTGGGACCCACAATAACAATTAGAATAAAGAAATACCCCAAAGCTACTGCGTGCCCGGGAGACAACTGAGATAACTACGAAAACCATGGACTAGGCACGACACAATACGTCGGCCCAAGAAAGAACCAATACAAATACTCAAGTATTCTACCCGACCGTAAAGTCTAAATAACTTTACAACAAGTTGATCTCACAAGAATAACAAAGTACAGGACATCAAAGACAATGCTATAAAGGAACAGACTCACAAGCTGCTACTCAAGCTCATCTACAAACAAGAACCACACGATCTAATCTCGATCTATCGATCACCACAGATCTACAAATACGATCTACTGACTACCTATCGCCATCGCAACTAGAAACAAGTACGAGATGAGTCATAGTGACCCAGTACGCTACTACAATAAATATGCAACATATAGTTATGTAACATAAACATATTCATGGTGTCGTTTCGATACTCCACAAGATATCCATTTCTTCTTACTTACTAAACCGTCCAAATGAACCAGGGTGTAATTCCCTGTTCAGACAAAAATCAAACGAATTAGAAGGTAGTTCCCACAAAACATCTTATGCAAGTATACATATCATTATATATACAAATCAAGCTATTCACATTATTACCACGTGTAAGGGTGCATATTTATATATATACACCTATATCAGTATGTATATCGCCCCTAAGGGGGTGGCCCAGTGGTAGACATGGGGCTTCATAAAGTATGAGGTCTCAGGTTCGATCCCTTCCCATGCCCCCCTTAGGAGGGAAAAAAAATTGATTGAAATAAAAAAGTATGTATATCTCTATATATACACATCAATTCTCTCATATATTAGTCATGTATAAGTGTGCATATGTATATACACATTTCAAGTCTTCCATATAACACCAACCAACACAAACATGGTCAATAAGATCTCATGTTCACTAACACTTTGTTATAACATAAGTGCCCATAGTAAGCCACATAAAGGATAGAGAAGATACCAAATCACTTTCGTCGTATTGCTCCTGCAATCACAACTGTTAATCATATCGTGCTAGTGATACCCATGTTCAGGTATCAAAGTACCGAGCTCTTTCTCGGTCAGGAGCTCTCTACTCGGGAAAATAGCACTAGCCAATGTGCTCAATTGGTTATGACAAAGGGGGCTACTTCCCCACTGTAGCTAGCAGTGGAGGGGTGTGTGAAAACCGAATCTAGTACGGCGATACATTGCAACCACGAATCCCATAATTCGTGAAGACAATGCATCGTCCCACCTTCAACATGAAAACTCAAGTAATGCCAGCTGGACTTATATGCAATGCACAAGTAGATGTTTACTTGCTAATTCTCAAGTAGATATAATGATCTACTAAACTAATACGATTATGCACATTGTTACAATAATCACAAAACCACAATAGGAGCTCAGTTGAGTCTCTAAATCATAAGTGTCAAGTTGTTCACTCTATTCGATTCAAGTCCCAAAAGCTAGTAATCTAGTCAAATGGAATATAATTATCATAGGATCTCACCCACGATCCTCGTAAGGTTCAATTGTTCTTAACTTCGACTCAGTTGAGTCTTTACTACAATTCAACCAAATAGAGTTTGAACACTATATGTGTTCCAAGACTCTTTTCTATGTTCTCGTTTGAGGCATAGCTAGGTTCTCGTTCCATTTAGGAATCTTAGTTCAAAGTCCCAAGTCAATTATATAAGGGAAGCCTAAGTTGATTATTGTGAAATCAAGCTTAGTTCAATTTGATTCATAATTCCACTTAATAGTAGAATCCAAGTTCATCACAATTCATTACTGAGAACGACACGAAGGCAAATACATTCAATATGCTCATAAGTCATATCACAGAAACACGTAGAAGAATCAATTCTTGACAAGGTAGGGAATCATGCATTTAGTCATAATATAAAATATACACAGTATTCCATATTCACTTATGAAATTCAGCATAGTCACAACTTAACCATCAGTCCATTATGTACTATCCAAGACTACTCTGTTAGTCTAGGATCATGAAGCCATTTACTAAAGTCTTCCTAGAGTAGTAACTCATTCTATAACGCAAAAGTCGATAGTAGTCAAATACTTAAGCAACACTATAGCGGTAATAACCCGTAAGGTCAAACCATACCGGTGAGTCTTAGATAACAACATGGTCATCCTAGCGACTTATACAAGTAGACTCCATGTATAGAGTACTAAAGATAGTCCCATTCCAAATCCTCTCAATTATGCATTTCTTTCATACAATCATATAAACCGCATAAGAACTCGATTGAGTCTTATAAGCACACATATCAAACATGCATTTCAATTCATCCCAAAGTCACGTAAACTAGTATATTAGTCTAACGAACTACAAACGTTATAGGGATCGAATGTGGAGCCGGTATTGTTCAATAACTCCCTAATCTCAACTCCGGTGAGTCATTTCTAAAATTCAACCAAGTGGAGCATAGATACTAAATGCATCCCATTGCTCAATTCTATGTTCTCCGTTAATTTAGAACTTAATAACTAAGCCGTTCATGACCTTAGACTAGCCATAAACCAAATCCCGAGTTTCAAACCCTAGAATTGTCGATTTTGCTAAACCTACAATTAAACATATTCTTTCACGAGAGTTGATCCTAGGCACATATGGAACAACATTCATGCTTTACACAAAGTCAAAATCATAACTCCATATAGAAATCATAAAATCCTACACACTTTTCATAGGTTGAATTGGAGGATTCTACTTCACTAGAAGTGTTCCTAAGCATGATTAGAACAACATTAATGAAGGGGGCATGTCATAATATTTAACATGAAATTTCTGGAAATTGCAAACGTACCTTAAGCCTAAGAATAATGGTTGGAAGGAAGATTAAACCAAGGATTTTTGAAGAGGAGGGCAAGGCCTTCGATTCGGCGGTCTCGGATCGCCGATCGGATCACCGGAACTCCGGCAAATGGTCACCCAAGTTAGGGTTCTTGCTATGGACGAAAATGGAGGTTACTCTCAGCAAAATGATGAGCTTGGTGATCACTAATGGCTGCCAAGGCTGAAAAATAGCTTATATACTTCCCAAGAAAACCTTAATCCAAGTGAAGGAGGTTATGTGACTTCTTATTGGCTAAGGAATGCAAGCCCTTGATAAGGATTCATCCACGGGTTTAGAGAGGTTGTAATAGGGTCAACAAAGGAGGCTTGACTCACTCAAGACGTCCAAGGGCCAAGGGCTTTGTGGTCATAAGCCAAAACAACTCAAAAATCCCGTAAGTGTGAATTTCTGACCAATTTCCAGATTGTTGTTACTGGACAGTCGATCTTGTAAAGTCAACCATAAATATCTCACAACATTAAATGAGGTGATTTTTTATTTTTCTGAAATTATACTCATTAAAATATATTTTAGAATTTTAAATTACTCAATTTGGACTTATATTCATCAAAATAAAATTACAACAAAATCAAGTACAAAAGCTGATTTCCTGAAAATAGAATTTTGGCACAGCCGTAAGGCAAGACCTAAATTAGGTACTTAGACACCTTGGAAAATTACCAAATTTTACAGGGAGTATGCTAACATATTAAGGTAAAACATAATAATTTTTAGAAAATTCTCTTTAGTAGATTGGTACCAGAATTTTCCCGAAGTTTGCCCAAAAAACAGGACTGAATCTGTGAAGTGATATGTTGGTCATCTTATTTCCAAATGCAACAAATCTATGAACATTGGTTGTGCAAGCATGAGAAAAACTAGTACACTTGGTCTAGAACTTAAATGAACTTCTCGCAAGTTGAAAGCACAAACAATACAAGCAACGAAGGCAAACACGAGAAACCCTAAGACTCAAACGATGCAACTAAGCTTCCAAACTTTCAACCAAGCATACTATGCTCAAGATGAACATTATAAATCTCATATGCAAGGTACTAAGACTCCAATGAGACCTAGTTAAGTGCTAACATGCTAAGACGAACACTCAACACATTAACAACAAAGCATGCAACGCATGGAAGGCAATCACTCTACTATGATTATAACCAACTTAATGCAAGCATGAAATGAATGAAACGAAGTCTCTAGCATGTTGTGAGGTTCAGGGGTGCGACCGCGCCCGCCATGGATAGGGGTGCGTGCGTGCTGGGACACCACCGCTCTCGTTCCACCCTCCCTTGTTTAGGGAAGCGAAATCCAAAGTGCGAGAGGAGTCTTTGTCTATAGTAGCACGTTGGAATGTGCCTCGGTTGCCCTGAGTGGATTTTGTATCCAATATGGGAACTAATGGTTTTCCATGTCAAGTTATCCCTTATTTCGGGGATAACAGGATATGGGAATGCATTACTCTTCCATTCCCATTCTCCCCTTTATCTTTCAGGGAAAATAGATAAGTGCAAGAAAGAATATTGCGACGCCCCCACTATGGATTTATTGAAAATAGCCTTATGGCCCATTCAGATCACTATGGGAGCTATGGGTTTCCCGCATCGAGTTATCCCTTGTTTAGTGGATAGCAAGATATGGGAATGCATCACTCCTCCATTCCCGTATCTCCCTTTTTTTAGGGAAGAACATGAAAGTGCAAAGAGGGAATGTTGCGAGGCCCCACTGGATCTGAAAGTTTTAGAGTCGCCATCTTTATTTTAAGGCAAAAATAAAGAAAACCGAAAAGAAAACCAGAGATTTTGAAAAGCGGGTTCGGAGGCTAAGTTACGAGTTGGGAAGGTGCTAGGCACCCAACTCGCCCTTTCGGTCTCGAAACGTTTTTGGCTGAAGTATGCTCATTGTCACATTTACTTAGCAAATAAATAAGGTATTATAATGACAAGGAAATTTAAACAAATACATTCGTGGCCACATTATTCTGAGACTTCATGCCTCTCTTTCCAATAATTACGACACATTTAAAAATATTTGGCCATTATAACGCTCTATTTAGTATTATTTCCTAACAAAATCCGGAAAGCGCTTATATATTGATATTGAACCGGACCGGAAATAATACATTTACAAATAAAGACTTTATTGAATAAATGAAATAAATACAAACTTATTTAAAAAACATTTTGCCATAATAACGACTACATTTAGTACTATTTCCTAATAAAATCAGGCAGACAAGCGCTTATATATCTACATTGGGCCGGATTGAAATAATACTATTACATAGAAATAAAAGACTTTAACAATAAAAGCTTACAAAAGGCGTAGGGTGTGCTCGCTCGTCCCTCGGGGAGAGAGTCTTTTTCTGTCCGTCCAGTCTGGTTTGAAGTTGTGTGTTGTGTGAATTTGGGCACAGAATCGCTCGAAAGTTACTTTTCGGCCTCGGGATCGGGCGTAATGCTTATTTCGGTTGTTTGTTTGATCGAAAGGCTGAATTTGGGCGAGTAACGACTTACTACTATTTCGCCTTTTAAATCGGGCAAAGCAAGCTGCTTTATCCACGATTTTTGGACCGGGAAAAGGGGTGGATACCTACCGGGGGCTAAGGTACACTTCGGTTGGATTTGTGTTTGGCGGAGGTATTTATTTCTTGGTTTAACGAGAACGAGGCTTTGGAAATTAGATCTATTGGTATTTATTTCTCGGCGTAACGAGAACGCAGAGAATTGCGCGAATGAAGGGCCGGAGGCCTATTTATAGGAGGAGGCTGGGACATCGCTGGAATTTTGAGATTTCTCTCCGTGCATCGAGAGGGTTGTACACGCGTTCGACGAATTGCATTTACGGCAAATTGTGAGATGACGATTAATGCGGAGAGTGGGGTTTGGCGCCACCCATTGAAGGTTTGGGCGCCACCCCCAAACACTTGGTAGGTGGAGCCTAAACCTCAAACCTTCTCTTTTTGACACTTTGGTCCCCTGCAGTTTGTCCTTTCGTGCATCCTGCTTTGTCCTTTTGCAATTTTGACCCTGTAACTTGACATTTGTTAACGTTTTAACAGTTCTTGATATTTTTGTCATGTCATGTATCGAGGTACGAAATTGGGGTGTCTACAGAGCCCCTCAACGATGGAGTCTACGGGTAACCCGGCCTCGAGTAGACGAACATCGTTGATTAGAATAGACTCTCCAATTTCGTTTCATTTCAAAACAAGGGAGAAATATGCGATGGCGGCGATTATAATGCAAAGAATTTATCAAACCTCCATATCCTAGACATTTTTAGTCGAGTTATAGCAGTGTTATCGCAGCTTTTAAGCGAGATATGCAAATTAAATGCTCTGATGGTCGGACCTACTAATGTAAGGCGCCTCGTATCCCTTAATAAAAGGAATCAGACCAAGCGTAGTTCGGCCTAAGCCGAAACAAACAACCAAATTGAAGAAGAAAAGATTTTCATGTTTTTCGAAAAACCGTATTCTTCCGGTCCGAAACCGTTGTCAAATACGGTATGAAGATTTTTGTGTTTTTTGAAAACCATATTTCAACCGGTCTATATCCGCCGTGGAAATATGTTAAGAGATCAATCTCAAATTATGTCTGGCTGGCCATATCTCCGATTTCCAAACATAACAAGAGGACCTTCTTGATTTTCGGCGTACTCGGCCAGATCAATACATTGCCATCGAATACGATAAAGAATTTTCTTCAAATTTTTCAAAATCCAAGATCCGAAACCGGCTGGACACGATAAAGAATTTTCCTTTCTTCTTCCTTCTCTATTTTTTTTTAATATTCCTGTTTTTTTTCTTTTTTTTTTGAAACAAAAAAAAAACCCTTTTGAAAAAGATTTTTCTTTTATTTTCTGAAGGCAAAATAAGAAATCTTACCTTCCTTACCTTTCTTACCTGTTTGCTTTGACCGCCGATTCACCGATTTGGCTATTCCGCTCTTCTTTGGGAATTTTATTCTTTCTTTTTTTTTTTTTTTTTCTTTTTTTTTTTTTCTTTTTTTTTTAATTGTGATGGTCGTGCCTACCGAAGTAGGTTGCCTACGTATCCCTATTCAGGGAATCAGACCGTCGTAGTTCATCCCTGCTGGGATCCTTGGTCTGTTTTTTTTTTTTTCATCATCATTTTTTTTCTCTTTTGATCGATTTTTTTTCTTTGATTGATTTTTTTTCTTTGATTGATTTTTTTTTTCAAGGGAAGAGGAATTTACCTTTGCCGCTGATTTTTCTGACTTTTCTGCTTGTCTGGTAGCTGACTTGCCGGAGATATGAGCTTTTCCTGTCTTTTGGGTGAAAGATTATCAAATATAGTTAACAAAATCACCTTTGTTAACTTTCTGTTAAGTTTCAGGGACCATTTTGCAGCTTTGAAACTTGAAGGACTTGAGTGTTGATGCTGATTTGCTTGGAGGGGGAAAAGTGAAAATATCACTTTTCCTCCCTTTTGTCATCACTTATGGGAGAATGAAGGCAGAAGCCTTCATTCTTTCTTCAGCTTCATTTTCTTTTTCTCCATTGACGAAGGTAAGTTTTCTTTCTTCATTTTTTTTCTATTTTCTTTCCTTTTCTCAATTTTCTTCCGCCAAAAATTTTCTTTTTCTGCGCAGATGGCTTCTTCTTCTAGATCTAGGAAAGGAAAGGCACCGATGAATCCGGAATCTGGTAAGAAAAAACAAGAACTCCCTCCTTTGATTCGAAACAAAATTGGTTATTATTATTCACAGCATGACTGGGGCAATTTGGTGAGGGACTGGTACAAGCATGTGTCGAATCTTCCTGATTCCAATGTGAGTATGATTTTCTTCCACCCATTTGATCAATTTTCCAGATCTGTTCAATTTCTGTGCTGTTTTGGACTTTTGGAGCATATATATGCAGCTTATGATATTTATACATGTGACTTATAGACTAAAATGATGCAAATTTGGTAATAATGCATGAAATTTGGACAATTTATTTTTGCGATGCCCAAATTGAATTAGTAGTTACTATTTGACTCTACTATGCATAGTTTACAATGTTAATGCAAATAAAGCTATATGACACATGTTTTGGTCTTGAAAATATTTTTACATGGCATATATTCACATGACGGGATTTTCGGAATGAAATGCACAATTTTCTGAACACATTTTTCGGATACATTTTCGGATATATACATGACTTAACAGATATATTTTATGTACTAGAACAGATATTTTATGCATGCTGATGGTATAGGGATATAAGAAATGTTAAGTAGATATTATTTTTCCATGGCAGGTGACATTTTAAATTTCTTTTTCGTGCATTCCCAATACTGCTTATTGACTAATAAATGCAAGAAATGATGCATGTATCATTTTATTTTGATGCAAAAGTGATGCTGAATATAATGAGATGTTCTTTTGATGTGAATGTACAAAATTTTTTTTTACAAAAATGTGAAAATAAAAGAAATATGGCCTGTATATTTTAAATACAAAGTACATAATCTTATTTTTTTTTACACATGTTGACATGTATATTTATGCACAGTATATATATATATATATATATATATATATATATATATATATATATATATATAATTTTTTTTGAAAAATAAAAATATGTATTCTTTTGTACAAAATAATTTTAACGTCAAATATATATATAAAAAATTATTTATTTATTTATTTATTTATTTTTTGAAAAATCTGATGTATTTAATGTACAAGAAGAAAAGGCTTGTGGGATACTTACCTTGATTTTCCTTCTCCCTCTTTCTTTTTCAGGAACGTGGGGTTTTGGACAAGGCTAGGGCCTCTTGTTCCAGTGTTTTGGACATATTTCATTTGATGCCACCGGCAGCTCAGACGTTGATAGATGACACGGGTCTGGGAGTTTTTATGCGGGCCTTTACTCCCTTCCGTAGTTACAGAGTTATTTTTGACGTGCTGCGGAACTTTTGGTGGGATACCACCCACACTTTCCACCTCATCTGGGGAGAGATTACCATGACTCCCTGTGATTTTGCGGCTATCTTGGTATTTCTACCGATGGGCGGAAACCGAACCAGACTTTACTCTCCGCGAACGTCACGAAGAGGTGGAGGATCTTTTGGGATTCGAGCCCGAGTACAAAACGGCTGATGCGGTAACCATTCGTAGTGTGAAAACATGGCTTTTGAGGAATGCTGGGTGGGTTGATCCCGAGGATAGCGCTGCTGTGACCCGTCTTGCCCGGACATTCTTATTTTTTTTCTTGGGCACGTCTCTTTTTGCCAATGCCTCTACTTCCTTGAGGATTTCCTTACTGAGCTGTCTCCGAGATCTGGATCGGGTGATTGAGTATGATTGGGGGCAGGCTGGCCTGGCTGAGCTTTATTTCAATATGGATAAATTGAGTCGGAACGACTCGAAGGTGATGACTGGTTTTGCCCCTGCCTGGGAGGTATTTTCTTCTTTTTTTTTCAGTATATATATTTTTTTTTTATTTTGCTGATTCTTGCCCCCTTTGTGTGTTTTTTTTTTTCAGGTGTGGGCCTATTCTGTCTTTGACTTTTTACTGAGCACACGCGTAGCGGCTTGGCCCACCATATTCGCTCAAATTTGTAAATGCGAATCGGAAAGAGATAGACGGCTGGGGTCAATATGTCGAGTCATTGGATCTGCAAGACAGAGTGGCAAACTCAACTTCTGGTTCGGTGAATTTATTTCCTTGGAAGCATCTGGTAGGGCCCATCGAGGTAACTTTGCTTTTGAGCTGTTGCCGGATTTTGATGGTGTCCGTTATGTGTGATTCGCTATATATGGGTGAGCGGGTCAATCGCCAGCATGTCTCATTTACGGTAGACCCGGTGGCACCTCCTCCACCTCCTCCATATGTGATTGAGCCACATCACATACCAAACAGGCTTCGGTACTTGGACAAATATAAGATGCCTGTCAGTGACTTCCCAGTGATATCTTATGAAGATTTCTTGAGGACAATGCTTCATCCTCCTCCTCCTCCTTATCGATCGGGAGATCGGCATCCGCTGATGGTGCTTGGCCGAGCCTTCTTCACTGCTCTAGATGCACGGCTTGAATTTTCCATGCCCGACGATGCTTTTTCATCCTTTCCCTACCGGCAAGATGGCAGGCTCATAAGGGAAGTTATTCCAGATGCGGAGATTCCAGAGGAGTACCGTGTCCCAGATCAGGCCCGCACGGTATATTTATCACTCTTCTTTTTCTTGGCCGACTGATGCCCACTTTTAAAAAAAAATTTATTTGACTGATGTTTTTTTTTTCTTTCTTTTCTTTCAGGTCAAGGTATCCACCTACAAGAGACTCCTGCGGGGCTTTGTTGGCATCAGCAAACTATATCAGCGGCTGATAGATGATTATTCATGTCGGAACAATGAGGCCATGCGGCAGACCAGGCGCCGCAGTGATGATGATGATGATGATGCGGACATAGGACCAAGCCGTGCCCAGGGGGGACGGATGCGTAGATCTGATGGCACGTTGGGTCCTCGAGTCAGGGGAGGTGGCTTGAGCAGGGGCAGAGTATCATTTGATCTTTAGCTTCTTTCCTGCACATGTCAGCTTTTTTTTTCTTTTTGTTTGTTTCTGTAATTAGTAGTTAATATCTGTAAAAACATGAAGGATGAAATGTAACATAATTTTAAATGGCATGATAAAATAAAATGCACACTCAAAATACATGCAAAAAATAAACTATACCGACTTCTAAGGGTAATGGCACGCTGTTTTTTAGAAATAAATTCAAAAAGAATACACCTTCGATTTTGAGGAGGTTTTTCTGGCGATTAGGGTGTGGGAAGAGGCACCGCCTCTTCTGGAAGAAACATAATTGGAGCCATATAGCCTCTCTTTAATATCTGATAGGCTTTCTCGTGATCAGACGGAAGATTAATTGACGATTTGGACAGAAATCAACACAGTAGGACAATAATGGAGCAAGTTTGGGCATGGCTTGTAACGCCCCGTATTCTCGCATGTGCATTGTATACTTGTCTTTATACTTTCTTGGTTGATTGTGAGCATGTTTACTTGGTATATAAATGTTTTAGAATCATTCATAAGTTATTCTAGAAGTCCATAACATGTTTAGAATCATATAAACTTGTTTGTTGAATCGCCGGTTTGATCGCCTTGATTTTGGCCTTAGCGATTCCTCTCGTTGCTCGTATTTGCTTCTATTTCGACGTACGAAGTGTTCGTTGAGTTCTTGACTTTATATTCAGGTCTTAACCATGTGGAAACAAGTCTTTTTCATGTCCAAGATATTCTAGTTTGATTGGTGTTTGATTGTAGTTTGGTTCGTTGATCATTCGTCGCGTGATTCGAGCCTTGTTCTATCTTGTTCCGGGGGTTGTTCGGGTGCGTTTCCGACTTGTTTTGAGTAGGGTTAGACCTTAGAATGGTTGCCCATGAGTTTGGGACCATTTAGAACAAGTTTGAATCAAGTTTTAGAGGTTCTGAGCCGGCCGCATGGCACTGCAAGTGAGGCGCCCGCCTCAAATGCAGGAGCAATTGCAAAGTGGTCGAACTTGGGAATGACCTCAAGTATTTGAGGCGCCCGCTGGGCATGGTTGAGGCGCCCGCCTCAACCTCGGTCCGTTACGGGAAATTTTCTCTGCTCGCTCGAATTGGACGACTTGTACTCCTTGAACCCATATCAAAACCTATCCTAAACCTCCCTAACCCTTCCCACTTAAGTCCTAACATCCCTAACTAGTTTTAATGATGGATTAAGATTACATTAGTGACCAATTAAGCCACCAAATCAGTTTTAAAAAGGGACCACAAGTTGTTGACACTTGTCCCACTCAAATTTTAGACTAATATAAGCCACATTTCAGATTTTTGACTCTCATTTCTCACCCTCACTCTCCAAAAACGAATTTCATCTTCTCTCAAGGTTCTTCCATGGTTTCTTGAGGTTCTCATCTCCATCTTCCCTCATCCATTCTTCATTTGCCCAAGCTACCTTCATTAAAGTTGTAGAGCTCAAAGAGTAGAGCATTTCCATCCGATTGGTTTCCTCTTTTGCTTTCTTTGGTGTAATAAGTAGTAAAATTCTTCACTTCTTCTTTTAGTTCTCATTGATCCTAAGGAAACAAAGCCTATGGTGATTGAGGTCAATGAGGACACTTTTATGCTCTTCTATGTTCTTCTTATATGTTGAAATTGTGAGCTTGCTAGGAGCATGATTAGGATGATTTCTCACCTATGAATGTTTATAATACTCTTCCATCTTGTCTATTTAAGGTTTTGTTAAAGCCATGTATTATATTT
>JABEVN020004108.1:0-15514 GCA_013146195.2 Codonopsis lanceolata | reverse complement strand
ATTTGGCATGTCTTCTGTTTGTGTGGATTTTCTCGGCTTTTTAGTTTTGAGCGCAAGCAGCAAACACACCATTTTAAAAATAGAAAGAAAAGCGGGAAACTATCTATCCCTATTAATTACAAATTTTGGTCCTATGTCCCCAAAATAAGATGACATAATGAATGCGAGATGTACAAATATCTGATTCTGAGAATAAAGTGAAAAAAGAAAAATGTCTTGAAAGAAATAAATGAAAGAGAATAGAAGCTAGGAAGTAAAGCTCCAGCTCTTTTTTTTTTTTATAGGAAATAAAGAAACATTACATATATATCATATATATATAACGGTGTTTGAAAATTTTTGGTCGGCCAGTGCGGCGTTGTATGCTCACGCGATACCACACTCTATTCAGAATGCTTTAAGGGTATCAATGGAGTTTCCAGCCAATATACCTAGACCGTCTTATATATATATATTTTTTTTTAATTTTCGATTTTTTTATGTATATATATATTTTTCGAAAAAATATATATTTATTTTATTTGATTGATTTTTTATACTCTCGAACATGCACGTTCTTGTATATCGAACAGGCTATTTGCGGATGGAGGATCATATCCACAAATATAGCTTGGCCCAGTAATGGGAACACTTTATTGAAATGCGTAAATTAATATAACGAGCATCCGCGGCCGAAACAAAGAAAAGCCAAAAAAGGTTTTATTTTATGAGTCTAGCCCTCCATTTTAAAAAATAAAACAACTCCCAGCAGTCGCCACTTTGAGTTCAGGGCGTGCTCCGCGCCCGCGCGCCCTTGGTTAGGGGTGCGCGTGCGTCTTGATCTGGGACACCACCGCTCTCGTTCCACCCTCCCTTGTTTAGGGGAAGACGAAATCCAAAGTGCGAGAGGAGTGCTATCTATATTAGCACGTTGGAATGTGCCTCGGTTGCCTTGAGTGGATTTTGTATCCAAAATGGGAACTAAAGGTTTCCTCATGTCAGGTTATCCCTTATTTCGGGGATAACGGGATATGGGAATGCATTACCTTTTCATTCTCATTCTCCCCTTTTATCTTTCGAGGGAAAATAGAAGTGCAAGAAAAGAAATTGCGACGCCCCACTTATGAATTTATTAAAATAGCCTTATGGCCCAATCGGATCGCTATGGGAGCTATGTTGCGAGGCCCCTTGGATACGAAAGTTTTAGAGTCACCTTTATTTTAAGGCAAAAATAAAGGAAAACCGAAAAAAAGAAAACCAGAGATTTTAGAAAGAGGGTTCGGGGGCTAAGTTACGAGTTGGGAAGGTGCTAGGCACCCAACTCGTCCTTTCGGTCTCAAAGCGTTTTTGGCTGAAGTATGCTCATTGTTATATTAATCTAGCAAATAAATAAGGTCTTATTTTGACAAGGGAAAATTAAACAGATACATTCGTGACTACAATATTCACGGACTAGCAGCCGCCTCCTTCAAATAATTACAAACACATTTAAGAATATTTGGCCATTATAATGGCTCTTTTACATAATTTTTCCTAATCTAATCCGGGCGGCACAACGGCTTATATTGGCTACATTGTCCGGATTTAAAATACAACTTTTGAAAATAAATAAAGAAAGATACAAAATAAATAAAATACTCTTAAAGGTATTACCTTTTAGAGCGGTGGTGTCTTCGCCTCGTCTCTCGGGAGAGAGTCTTTTTTGAATTGAATTGACCTGGAATTGAATTGTTGAAGCTGGATTCTTGCTTGATTTGATTGATGTTTTGAGGCTTGGGCTTGTCAACTCGGGCATAGTGACTGCTTTATTTGGGTAGGTTTTGGCCTTTTTAGTCGGACGGAACCTAGACTTAAGTTTTGACTTTTTTAGCTTGTTACTCGGGCGAGTAACGGCTTATGGGATTTTTGAATTGGGGTTTTAAGGTGGATACCTAACAACTAGGCTAGGGATCACTTATAACCTATGGGTTTTGATTTGGCGAGTTTGGATGGGGTTTGGAGATTTTAGGGGCTTCCCTCACCTATCTCGCACCTCTCGTACTAAAGTATCGAAGAAATCGCAGACGAGCCCATTGCGATAAAAATTTCGTAAATTGAGCGAACAAAATGAGGCGTGCCTTCTTATTTATCTGGAGCTTGAGGACTTGGGTGGAATTATTTGATTTCACAGGTCGTTGGCGGCTATTGCCTTGCTTGAAAGTTGTCTTGGAGTGATCGTGAGAGAAAGCATGAAGACATGCTTGGTGCGGCACCAAGCCGCCTTTAATGGCACCAAGTGCTTTTTAAAGTTTGCAATTTTGACACTTTCCCCTCTGCATTCACTTGTTTAGCATCCCGCTTTTTCTTTTTCGCATTTGACTTCCTGCAACTTGACATTTGTTAAGTTTTAACGCTTCTTGATATTTTATGTCACCACATACAGAGTACGAATGGGGTGTGCAATCGCCCCGACCATATAGTCGATGCCACCGCAAAATCAAAGCTACAAATATAAATTAAGGTCTGCGAGGTTTGGCGTAAATGCCGACTTGATCGATTAGGCGGCGACTAATAAAGTCGCGACGATAAAGAAGAGCCTAGCACCTAAGCGGAGACTAAGCAGAACTAGTCGGGAAATTTTAAAACACCGGTTTGGACATCCACAGTGTGGGTTCCCCAATGGATTCCAACCAGTGTTCTAAAACTCCCCTAGCTAGTTCCCGCCTCAGCCCCGCCTGCACTAGCTAATGCTGAGCTACTACCGCCGCAACTTTCTTGAGTCGTCGCGTAATCGATCAAGTCGTCGCCTTCGCCAAATCAAATCGTTGATCTTAATTTATTTTTGTAAACTTTTGATTTTGTGGCATGCGGTGACCGGAGAATGAAAGGAAGGGGGAGTGGAATTGTGAGGCAGAGAGGGAGGTAATGGGGGCGAACTTGAGTAATATTTTTTTTATTTTTAGTTTTAAACTTGACTGGTTTATTGCTTGGGGGTTGTTGAGAATTAGGATTAAGAGTAGGTTTGTATAATTTTATTCATTTTACAAATATAGTCAAGTGTTTGATAAAATGACAAACAAAAAAAATTAATTTTGTAGTAAATGCGTTTGATCTTTGATGTAAATTATCAAAAAATGGTAATTATGTCTTAATTAGCCCAAATAGGCCCCGACACGCCACTGACAGTCCCCAGGCGCCGCCAGTGTCTTCGCCTGGCGGCTAACGATTTTTAGAACCTTGATTCCAACCCAAAAAATGGGTTCTCCACGTTGGGGGGATTCTTCATTTTGGGTTCCCAAATCATCTCATTTGAGAACCGGTTCATCTCATTCAGCCAAAAAAAATTCTTCCAACCCCACTTCACAATTCCCGTGTGAGACCCACCAAGCCAAAGAAATCGACGCGTTTCGTACACGCGCCACAAAACTGCGTGAGATCTTCAATTCAATAGCCCCACCCCTGCAACCTTGTCCCCCTCCCCCTTTCCTCTCTCACGCCAACTCCCCCCCCCCCTCTCTCTCTTTTTTCTTTTTTATGTTTTCTCCTTCTATCTTTTCTATCCTTTGTTTTTTAAAAGTTTTTTAAAAGTTTTTTAATTTTTTTAATTTTGAAAAAGTCTTTTTTTTTCTTTTTCTGAAAAAAAGTTTTGTTTTTTGTATTTTTACTTTTTATGAAAATGTACGAATTATCTATGTCAGTTTTATGTATTATTTCTTATTTTGTATTTTAAAAAGTGTTTGTTTGTAATAAAGTATTTATCATTTGTACGAAGTACTTATTAAATTAAAAGTATAATCAAATTATGAAATATATTAATTAAATTATGCAATATGTTAATTAAGTATAATTAAATTATACAATTTATTAATTAAAACTATAACAAATTTACTTTGTTTTAAAAATATAATTATAAATAATTTATATTTAAAAAATACAATGGGTCCACCTTAAGAACCAAATGAAAAACAATGATCAAGTGCTTGAATAACCGAACATTGTGAATATGCATGAAAACAATGATTAAGTGCTTGAAAGATGTATGTACTTCAAGTTTTTTAGACCGTTGGATTAGCTGTTGTGGGGACGGCTAAGAGCTTCCAAAACCATCTAATGCATGTAGTCGTTGACAGCCTCGTGCTAGATTCCTCTTGGTGAAAAATAAGAAGGTTTAAGAAGTACATTGGTCAGGTGTTTGATTCCATATCAAGCCTTTCTTAATTTTTAGATATGATCTATTCTCTTCGTTCTGGACAAATAGTCAACTATTTTATTTTGAAATATTTTGTTTAAAAAATCAATTTTTAAAAATAAAATCGTAAATGTGTCATTTTATTACTAATGGATAACTAAAAGTGTCATTTTTTTAAAAAGTTTGACTTTTAAACGGAGGCTCTTTGCCCACTTGTGATTCAGAAATTCATGAGGTTGTTCAACAAAGACTTGCTCTTGTAGATCACCGTTTAGAAATATACTTTTTACGTCAATTGGGTAAACCTTTAAATCATTGAAAGATGCATATGCAAGAAATAATCCAATGGATTGTAATCTTGCAATAGGGGTAAATGTTTCATCATAGTTAATTCTTCCTTCGGTCTAAAATTTTGAGCCACCGGTCTTACTTTGTTCCTAGTGACATTTCCTTCTTCATTCATTTTATTTCTGAATACCCACTTTGTTTTTATTATTTGTTGATGAGGCAATATTAGAACCATTCCCAAACATGATATCTTTCAAACCGATTGAGTTCTTCCTGTATTGCATCGACCAAGTTGTGATATTCAAGTGTTTCATCTATCATCTTTGATTCAATAGTTGAAACAAATGCATTTGAATACATGCAATCATTTCTAGTATTGTTTCTAGTTTTGATTCCAGCAAAAGGTCACTAATGTTCCCAGATAGGGCGATTCCTTAGGCTAGCAGTTGTAAATAAATCCAAATGCAATAATTCAAGTATACGTTTGGTTGAAAGAAAAGGTTTAGGTTTGAATGATATATACTTTGATTAATTTTCCTAAGACACATGCTCTACATTTCTTATCATCAGGAAAACTGACCATTTAGTACTAAATTATTTTTTAAAAGTTTTAAAAGATATTTAAAATTTAAAGGAATGAGTCATTTATATCATAGCCATGAGGTTTTTGAAGAAACATTTGCCATTAAACAAATTCTCCACTTTACCCTTAATGAAACTTACCAAAAACTCATCCAATGAATCCCCATGAACCCTATATTAGTCCCAATGCGTTGGGTAAGTATCCTAGATGAGTTTTAGAAGGAGTTTAGTGGGTGTATTAACACTAACCTAATCAAAGGAGGAACCACAAGAAATCGACAACACATCCACTTAACTCCTAACCTTTCTTAACCATTTTTAATCAGTTGAAAACCCATCTTTCTTATACCTATTTTCAGTCCTCTCCCCCTCATTTCAACCTTGGAGACTTCAAAAACAAGAGAGAGAGTTAGTGTGTGTGTTCTCGGTGAGATTACTATGCCACTACTTGAAAAACAGTGTTTACTAACAGAATAATTCCGTTGGTAAATTTCTATTACCGACGGAACGTTCCGTCAGTAAACAATTGTCGATAATTGCTTTCAGAACATAATTCCCGTCGGTAATTACCGACGGACATTTCCGTCAGTAATTTTATGTGTCGTCGGTAATTACCGTGATAAACTGTAAAATATTTAATGCAATGACAAAAAAATCTTCTATTGAATACTATAAGAAAAATGTAAGTTTACTTTATAAAATAAAGAAAAAAAAAAGAAAAATAAAACTCCCTTTAAGTGACACGTGTACAGTTGATCTTAAATTCAAGGCTTATATTATTTTTTCCACTTTTACTTCAAAGTAAAAGTCCTAACATCAGTTCTTTGCTTAAGAAAACTTAAAACAAAGCATGAGCTTCTTCAACACAGTAACTTCCGTCAGTTGCTACAGTAACTATCAACTGCTTCTCGCATCTCTGATAACCATTTATTCTGAGTACCTTCACTTCTGATGATATCGCCTTCCTTCTTGCAACTATTAAACTGTCTAAATAAAGTTGTCTTCTAGTGTGTAGCACATAATCTACTAATAAATAAGTTTGTAGGCAATCTATTAAGACTTAAGTAATATATGCAAACAAATCCAATATAAAAGAGAATATGTACAAAATAATTTTAAATAATTAATTATATTAATATTCCCAACATATGGTTCCATTAGGATTACAATAGAATTAGGATTACAAGAGTTCTTTATAGGAAATGAATCATAAATAAAAAAATAAGAATTATACAAGACAATTACCACTAAATATTACTGTAATTACAAATAAATAAATATAAGCAAATATTATTCTCTAATATTTTCTTCATTGGCATTTAAATTTCTTTTCTCTCTTTTATTTCAAAATTCAAGTAGCTAACAACATTCTTCCTAGTTCTAGGGAGGCTCAACAGAAAGACCATTGAAAGGCAAAGTAAGGTTTTGTGCAAATTGAAGCTGTTCTAATCCCTGAGCATATTCAGGAGTTTGATCTTTAGACTGTGGTCAACTCGAATAACTCATGACAGTTAAACAAATTAGGTATAAATAAGAGCATTCTCTGCTTTACCACCGTTCCGGATAAATATTTTTAGTTAGGCCGATTAATTATAAGTCATTACCTATTAATCTATTCAATCCAATCAAATCTATTAATATTTTTGGGTTGAAACGGGTAACCCGTTTCGACACAATAATATTAACAGGTTGTGTTGGATCGGGTTAAAGCGGGTCGAATTCGTTATCTATTTCGACTTATGGCTTTTTATGCTATAAATTTATGTTTTTTTAGAGAAATTTTTTGGGTTGAGACGGGTTGACCCACTTTTAACCCATTACTCGTTTCAATCCGATCAATTCTGATCTAATCCGTTTCAACCCATTTGACATTTGAGTTTTAATGGGTTTCAGCATGTTTTAACTCATTATCCATTCCAAACCCAACCCAACCCACCCAATTACCAGGCCTATTTCTAGTGGATAAAATACAAAGATTAAGAAATATAATTAATGATGGATTGTGAAATATGTTGTGACTATAATATCAATTACATACTCTCTATCATTAAATATATACGCTTACACTCTCTCTCTATGATGTACAATAATAATAATATTAAATGAAATGATACATTTAGACCAAGGTTCTAAAAATCGTTAGACGGCCGCTAGGCGGCACATGACTAGCGCCTAGCGCCTAAGGGACTAGTTGGGGCATAATCGGAGCCTAGAATTAAGACATAATTTCCATTTTTTTGATAATTTATATCAAAGATCAAACACATTGAATACAAATTTAATTTTTTTTATGTTTGTCATTTTATCAAACACTTGTCTATATTTGTAAAATGAACAAAAATATACAAACCTACAATTAATCTCAATTCTCAACAACTCCAAAGCAATAAACCAGCCAAGTTTATAACTAATATATATATATATATATAACTCCAGTTCCCCCTCCATTACCTCCCTCTCTACCTTACCATTACCGGTCCCCCTTCCTTATCCAGATCGCCCCCTTCCTTCTCCGGTCATCACCGCATGCCACAAAATCAAAGCTACAAATATAAATTAAGGTATGCGATGTTTGGCGTAGATGCCGACTTGATCGATTAGGCGGCGACTAATAAAGTCGCGACGATAAAGAAGAGCCTAGCACCTAAGCGGAGACTAAGCGAACTAGTCGGAAATTTTAAAACACCGGTTTGGACATCCACGGTGTGGTGTGGGTTCCCAACCCAGTTCCAACCGGTGTTCTAAAACTCCCCGCCAGCTCACGCTAGGCACTCTCTACCGCCGCAACTTTCTTAGTCGCCGCATAATCGATCAAGTCGTCGCTTACGCCAAATCTCGCTGATCTTAATTTATTTTTGTTGCTTTGATTTTGTGGCATGCGGTGACCGGAGAATGAAAGGAAGGGGGAGTGGAATGGTGAGGCAGAGAGGGAGGTAATGGGGCGAGCTCAGTAATATTTTTTATTTTTAGTTTTAAACTTGAGTATATTGCTTTGTATATTGGGTTGTTGAATTAGATTAAGAGTAGGTTTGTATATTTTTATTCATTTTACAAATATAGACAAGTGTTTGATAAAATGAAAAACAAAAAAAATTAATTTTGTAGTAAATGCGTTTGATCTTTGATGTAAATTATCAAAAAATGGTAATTATGTCTTAATTAATAAACTTCCGACTAGTCACCAGCGGTAATGTCTTCCTTTGCTAACGATTTTTAGAGCTCGATTAACCCAAAAAATGGGTTGTCCACGTTGGGGGGATTCTTCATTTTGGGTTCCCAAATCATCTTATTTGAGAACCGGTTCATCTCATTCAGCCAAAAAAAATTCTTCCAACCCCACTTCACAATTCCCGTGTGAGACCCACCAAGCCAAAGAAATCGACGCGTTTCGTACACGCGCCACAAAACTGCATGAGATCTTCAATTCAACAGCCCCACCCCTGCAACCTTGTCCCCCTCCCCCTTTCCTCTCTCACGCCAACTCCCCCCCCCCCACTCTATCTCTTTTTTCTTTTTTATGTTTTCTCCTTCTATCTTTTCTATCCTTTGTTTTTTATATGTTTTTTAAAAGTTTTTTAATTTTTTTAATTTTGAAAAAGTCGTTTTTTTTCTTTTTCTGAAAAAAGTTTTGTTTTTTGTATTTTTACTTTTTATGAAAATGTACGAATTATCTATGTCAGTTTTATGTATTATTTCTTATTTTGTATTTTAAAAAGTGTTTGTTTGTAATAAAGTATTTATCATTTGTACGAAGTACTTATTAAATTAAAAGTATAATCAAATTATGAAATATATTAATTAAATTATGCAATATGTTAATTACATTTAATTAACTTATACAATTTATTAATTAAAACTATAACAAATTTACTTTGTTTTAAAAATATAATTATAAATGATTTATATTTAAAAAGTACAATGGGTCCACCTTAAGAAACAAATTAAAAACAATGATCAAGTGCTTGAATAACCGAACATTGTGAATATGCATGAAAACAATGATTAAGTGCTTGAAAGATGTATGTACTTCAAGTTTTTTAGACCGTTGGATTAGCTGTTGTGGGGACGGCTAAGAGCTTCCAAAACCATCTAATGCATGTAGTCGTTGACAGCCTCGTGCTAGATTCCTCTTGGTGAAAAATAAGAAGGTTTAAGAAGTACATTGGTCAGGTGTTTGATTCCATATCAAGCCTTTCTTAATTTTTAGATATGATCTATTTTCTTCGTTGGCACAAATAGTCAACTAGTTTATTTTAAAATATTTCATTTAAAAAATCAATTTTTAAAAATAAAGTCGTAAATATGTCATTTTATTACTAATGAATTGCTAAAAGTGTCATTTTTATTTAAGTTTGACTTTCAAACGGGGGTTCTTTGCCTTTGCCCACTTGTGATTTAAAAATTCATGAGGTTGTTCAACAAAGACTTGCTCTTGTAGATTACCGTTTAGAAATTAAAATACTTTTTACGTCCATTGGGTAAACCTTTAAATCATTGAAGGATTCATATGCAAGAAATAATCCAATGGATTGTAATCTTGCAATAGGGGTAAATGTTTCATCATAGTTAATTCTTCCTTCGGTCTATAATTTTGAGCCACCGGTCTTGCTTTGTTCCTAGTGACATTTCCTTCTGATGTGGCAAAATCCTCGGCTTGGGCCGTGCGTTACGTGCGTGGGTGGGATATGGGCTTGTAGGCTGCTTTGAACTGGCTGAGAGCACAGAAAACTGGAGTGGAGTGCAGGCCTCGCGAAACCCCTCCGGCGTGAGAGTAAGTATCGTGTATGAGAAGAGAATACCAGAACTCAAGGAAAAGGCAGAGTGTATGAGAGTATGTACCTTTGTGGTGTATGGCGGAGGAGTATTTATTGGCCCTTGTGTGGTTGAATCAGAGTAGGATCGGTTTCTTTAGTCATCTGTTTCCTGAGTGAAACTCTAGATATCTGGTGATATACGGCCGCGTGATATCGAGGAATGGATAAGGCAAGTGTCCTGCCTACATATGATAACTTGTGGCCGTGTCTTGGCGGGCAAGCTACTTGGTGTCGTTTGCTCGATAAGGACTGAGCGGGCAAGGCCCTGCTTGTCTGCATGATATAGATGATGTATCTGAGTTGATCATAGTTCCCGGGCAAGGCCCTGCTTGTCTGCGTGATATAGATGATGTATACGAGTTGATCATAGTTCAGAACAAGGCCCCACGATCGAGACAGGCGGGCTGTGTCAGGCAATTTGGGTCGGAACGTCATGCTCATTGTATGGGGTTGCTCTTCTTATGCTCGGCAGGCTCGGGCGGGCCATGAGGCCCATGCTCGTGATCGGCGCGTGATGGTAACTCGTGCTGCTGCTCGTGACCGATTTGAAATTTGGGTATATCGGTGGCCCACAACCGCCGGCGCTGGCGGTATTCATGCTGGCGGGGAGCGTGAGAACATTATAAGGTTACTTACGCAACATGGGGCAACTTATGAATTTTAGTTACGTAGATGATCGGGCTAAGCTTTTTCGAAGAGGGTTCTAGAACTCTGTAATTTGTTAGATGAGGCGTATCCAGGAAGCCTCATCGTGAGTGATCTTGTTAGGAAGCGGGGCAGGCGTGCGTGGCTGTCGAGAAGTAGACGGAAGAGATAGGGCGTTTCTCGAGGGACGGCGCATTAAATGCGCGTGTATGGGCTGACGGCGGCACACTTGCCTTTTCAGTTTCCAACGTGTGTGGGCTGTCGGCGGCGTACCTGCGCTTTTCGGCTTTAAGCGGTCTCCCATGTTTTCTCGCCTATTTAACTTGGGTTGCCTCCTTCATTCAAATCTTTACGATACTTGGAGATTTTTAGAGAGAGAAGAGAGAGAGAGAGAGGCTCGATAATTCTTGCCAGTTCTTCCCGGATCGTTCCGTTGCGGCGTCATTGCAACTTGAGCATTCGATCTCACGAAGCAATCTCCTTCCAAAACCTAACGGTAAGCTCCTTTTTCGTTTTCATGTGTCTATTTCTTCGCTTTTCTGTATTTCGTGCTCATTTTCTTTCATTTCGAAAAAAAGACTTTCGCTCCTTCTTTATTGAATTATCTGAGTAGACTACGTAGGGTTTTAGGAAGTCCCCAGTTGAGATCGAGGAGAGTCTTCCATTGTATCTGTTTGCTAGGCGGGCGGCGGGGCCTCTTGGATTTACCTAGAGTTAGGGTTTTCTCCCCTTTTTTGGTTTCTTCGTAGCGGAGAGGATCTGACCATGTTTTTTCCTCGATCTCTGTAGATGTCCGACGGGGAGTTTTCAGACAATGATCGAGAAGAGTTCAGTTATGGCGGGCAAAACGACCCAGATGAGCGGTGAGAATCCCCATCCTTGGGCGTAGTGTATGAAGAGGGAGGCAGCGTCAGGTGGCCGGTGAGGTCGTAGCGCAGCGTGCGTCCTCTCGTGCCGTGGATCCGAGGCCCGTGTGCTGTAATTACCTGTCGTTTCAAGCTTGTCAGGGGAGGTAAGCAAGGCCGCCGAGCCAGGCCACGCCGCTGGGTCAAGCGTGGTCGGGAAGGCGATGAGGGCGTGATGCTTCTTTGGGGAGACCTTGCCGGATTAACGAGGCTTGTGATTCGCCTGGGGAGGATTCCGACAACATCCCAATTGCCCGGAGAAGAAGAAAACAACGAGTTGATTGCCCTGTCGATGAAGCTACTACTTACGTTCTCGCACTGGATGTCCGAGGCGATGAGGCGTTATATGCGGCCATTTGGCGTCGTTGGATACCGACCAAGTTGACCGCGTGGTTTACCTCCGTGGGCGTACGCAAGGGACTATCGGCGTAGAAGGCCGTGTTGGTAGGCAGCGAGTATCCCGAGTGAGTAAGACGGGAAGCTCTTGTTTTATGCGGATTTTTTGAGTAGGATTGCGGCGCCTCGATCCCTTCTTTCTCGAGTTTACGAGAACTTTTTAGATGCCTAGCGACTTGATCTTTGAACAGCGTTGTGCGGGCATTGATGGCGTACATAGTGGCATGTCGGTTGTTGCGAATAGAGCCCACCCTTAAATTGTTTAGGCGCTTGTTTATACTTTAAAAGTCGATGTTTTGGCCGGGTGAATGCGATCTAACTCGAGCTTCACGAGGATCTGTCGATGTCCTGGGCAAGGTTGATTCCTGGGATCATAGAGGCCTTTTAGTCGAATCGAGGATGGGCTGGCCGATAATGCCGATGAGTGAGGCTAGCATTCACGTCCCCAAACTTCCTCGGGGTAGCTTTCAAACCGGGGACACTGGTCGTCTGAATGTTATCCGGGATGCTCTAGGCTGCGTGATGGAGGGCGAGAGGCGGATTAGCCAAAAATACTTGTTTGACTGGAAGGAACTTTGCTGCAATCCTAGGAATTTGCGCTTGGCCGGGGTGCTCCGGGCACCGTTCGAGGGTTGAGCCTTTGTGTTCGTTTGATGAAGAGGAGGCCCACATGTACTGGGGCAATTGTCATGGCCAAAATTTTCGGGCAAACTGCCAGGAATGCCGCAGGCTCGGGCACAACTGCACGCCCGCTTATACCCTTGCTCCTGCTTCCTTTCCCTCTTTGACTGTTTTTACTAGTTATTTTGCATATAGATGTCGTACTGATTTCTATTGCCCTCTTTTTGCAGCGATGATGACTCTGTGATGTGGTGGATTTTATGATATGTAATTCCCTAATTTTCTAGACATTTTTTATTATTATTTTAATGTATTTTAGTTTAGTTGATGTAATTTTGAGTAGTTTATGATTTGGTGAGTTTTTGGTTAACTTTTGTAATTTTGAGACTTATTGTGAGTATTTTGTGATGTCCCTGCAAAAGTTTATTATTGTGGAAGATAAAATTGCGAGTATCGAAGTGCGGGGGCCAAGCTGTCAAAAGTTGAAAGTTCAGGATCGATTTCAAAAGCGGCGAGTTCGAGAATCAAAAGAGAAAAGTTGGAGGTTCGAGGGGCCAAAGTGAAAGATTAAGATTTGGAAACTATTTATTTTGGTAATAGATGGTAGGAGTATTTGATTACCTTTTATTAAATATTCTCTTTCCTTTTTCTTTTAAGAATTTCCTTTTTAGTTTAGAATTAGGTTTTGGGGAACAAGTATATATACTTGTTTTGACTTCATAATTAGGGGGGCTTCTCCTACGAATTTTCTTTAGAGATTTCAGCTGTTTGCATAGAAGCTTAATTACATGGCTTTGGATTTGAATCCTGAACCGTTTGTTTAATTCAATTGAGGTATTAATTTCTTTACTTCTGAATCCCTATTCATAGTTTTACTTGTTTGAATTGTTAGATTGATTCTTAGGGTTTTGAGATTTGATCACCCTCTTTTCCCTTGCAATTGATTTAATGCTAGTTTAATCTTAAGTCTGTGTCAGATTATGATTTTACACAAGTAGCATCTTTGAGATTTATGCATGTGTCATGGTAAATTGAAAAGGGAGTAAAACTAGTTTTCATTCTATTTGCAAAAGAATAGAGAATTCCTTGATCTTAATTTCTCAAAGTTTTGTCAATCGTTATTGTGAACCTAGGCGTGTCGGTTAGGTTTAGATCTTGATTAGGGAAATAAGTGAGTGTGTCACTTATAACCATCATTAAGGAAGAAATAGGGATTGAAATACATCTCGGATCAAGTGAATAGGGAGAAAGAGAGAGAAATTATACCGATGATATTGGATTGATAAACGGGGACGGAGACAAATCTGAAGTGCTAGTCTTGAATTGTTTACAACTTAGTTTTAATTTCTGTCTTAGGTAGTTAATTAATCACAAATCAAACCCCAATCTTGTCAAGTGACAATTGTGCAACCGAATAAGTTCTTGATTGGATCGACCACCACGGACTTGTCCTAGCTGCAGTTCGTAGCCAAGTCTTGTCTTAGTAATTAATTTGTAGGCGTGCGACTTTAGCTGTCAAATTTTGGCGCCGTGAGACGGTTCTATTTGTTTGCGCTCTTAGTCTACTCCTTAATCTGCTCTCTTATTATTGTCGTCCTGTGGTGTGGAACCTTTTATGGTCCATACTCGTTCTGCTAATCAAGTTGTTAGTCCCTTTGTTCCAGAAATTGACAGATATTTCAGGCACAGGAGAAATTTGCAGCGGAGCAGGATGAATAATAATAACGGTGAGAATGATGACGGCCGGAAGTTGTGAACAATGGGGGTAATGGAAGAGCAATAACAACCCCAATAATGGTCAGGTTGTGAACAATGGGGGTAATGGCAGAGGCTATAACAATCCTCCACCTCGGACATTGAGGCAAAGGATTGCCTGCTGGAATGAGCAACCGCAAGTGTTATTTCTGATTCTGTTGCAGTGGGGTAACTTTTGAGTTGAAGCCGGGATTGTTGAACCAGTTGCCCCATTTTAATGGGATACCTGGTGAAAATCCAAATCAGCATATAGCTCAGTTTGTGCAGATCTGCAAGAGTATGAAGCCAGCTGCATTGCCTTTTGAGCAGTTGTTACTGAGGGCGTTCTCCTTCACTCTGAAAACGAACGCGAATATGTGGTACTATCACCTGCCACCCAACAGCATTACCTCTTGGCAAGAGTTGAAGGAGGTATTCCTTGATGAGTTCTTCCCTCCAGATCAAATCAATGTCATGAAGAGGGATATCAGCAACATGGGCGGCGACGAATCACTATACGATTACCACAACCGGTTCTATAAGCTCTGCAGAAGTTGTCCGTATCATGGCTTTGATGATGAGCAGCTCATTGTTTATTTCTATGGGGGATTGACTGAGCAAGACAAAAGGTGGGTGGATTCTGCTTGTGGAGGTAGTATTCTGAACAAAACTACCAGGGATGCAGAGCAGTTGATTGAAGAGCTAGCTAAAAGCACAAGGACTCATGGGAGGAGGTCTAGCGTTAGACAAGTCAGTGCGGCAGGATCGAGTGATTCAACGAGTGATTTGAAGACTGAGCTGGCAGATGTTAAGAGTTTGTTAAAGACATTGGTTTTGGGTCAACAACCTCATCCATGCGGTATATGTGCTGATGTGACCCACCCGACTGACTCTTGTCCTACTCTTCAGACGGATAATGTGGCGGATGTCAATGCTATAGGTTTCAATCAGCAGGGGCAGAGGCCACCACAGTACAATTACAACAATGCCAATAATGTTCATCCGAACCTCAGGTATGGTCCACCCCAGGGACAACAGGGGTTCAGGCAGCCGTTCAATAATCAGCAAGGGTTTCAGCAGGGTCAGCAGTTTCAGGGAAATCAATATAATCAGTACAGAGCACCTGTTGGACAGCAGCAACAACAACAGGGACAGTCTACAGAGGACCTAGTGTAGAGCTTTGTCCATGAATGGATCACTGAGTGTAGAGCATGACTACCATGAATGGAAACATGTGGGTCGGTGGCGGATGCATTGGGAGAATGGAGGCTAGGATTCGGGAAGGAGAACGGAACCGAATCCAAAGCCTATGTCAGTGCTGATGACTTTGCGCAGTGGGAAAAAGCTAGAAGAAGTGGTTGCCAAGAGAGCCTGGGTTAGTG
>JABEVN020004107.1:0-15508 GCA_013146195.2 Codonopsis lanceolata | reverse complement strand
CTTTAAAATCTTTGGTTTTAGTGACTTTGAAAATCAACATCACTTTCAACCAATGTATGATGCATTTCTTCTATTGTGTACTTAATAATAGAATTTTTTAAACCAACATCAATTTCTAACCAATGTGAGATACATCTCTTCTATTAATTGAAAAATTAGTGTTTTTTAGTGAAAGAAATTGTGCAACTTGAGGCACGAATTTTTTACGTGTCATTTGTTTTTTGTTCACGAAGGTAATTGCGCAAATGTGTTCTACTCGGTGAGAGCATCAAAATGATATATTTATTTGTCAAAATCGAGTTTTGGATAATAAGATATCAAGACTTAAAGTATAATACTTGTTAAAAAATTAGTGTTTTTAGTGAGAGAAATTGTGCAACTTGAGGCGAATTTCTTTACGTGTCATTTGTTTGTTGGCGAAGGTAATTGCGAAATAAATGTGTTCTACTCGGTGAAAGCATCAAAATGATATATTTATTTGTCCAAATCGAGTTTTGGATGAATAAGATATCAAAAGTTAAAGTATAATACTTATTAAAAATTAATGTTTTTAGTGAAAGAAATTGTGCTTGAGGGCACAAATTTCTTTACGTGTCATTTGTTTGTTGACAAAAGTAATTGTGCAAATGTGTTCTACTCTGCAAAAAAACATCGAAATGATATATTTATTTGTCCAAATCAAGTTTTGAATGAATAAGATATCAAAGCTTAAAGTATGATGTTAAAAGTGAGTCATTAGAAGTAATATCTAACCTTGAAGAGTTTTATCCCACATTGGTTAGAAGTAATGTTAGTTGTAAAAGTTTTTAAATATAAGTCTTCTACTATTGACAATAGAAGAAGTTATATATACTAATACTAATACCCTTTATCATATTGATTATTATTATGTATTATTATTAGTTAATGGCTAGAAAACCAAAAGTATATATATATCTTCTATTGCTAATAATAGTAAGTCTTTTATATAATCTAAAATAATTAAAAATCAATATCATTTTTTAACCAATAATTGTAAGAAGTCTTTATCAAAAACTTTGAAAACCAACATCACTTTATAACAAATGTATAATACATCTTTTCAATTAGCAATTAATAATAGTATTTTTAATACAGACATCAATTTCTAACCAATGTTTAAGACATATTTTCTATTGGTAATAATAGTAGAATATTTTGTAACCATGTGAGATATATATATCTCTTGTAAAAGTGAAAGTCTTTAGTCTAATAAAGACTTTAAAATCTAACATTTTCTTTTTAAACAATGTGTTATACATCTCTTTTATTGGTAATAATACAAAATCATTTAAACTAAACATCATTTTCTAGTCAATGTGAGATGTACATCTTCTATTGGTAATAATAGTAAAAATATTTTATCATATATATATATATATATATATATATATATATATATATATATATATAAAGTTGGTGAGGAGCACTATGGTTGTGCCACCTCACCACCTTTGAATAAATCTTCATTCTAAAGCATCCATGTGGAAGTTTTAAAAACTTTTGGTTTTCTAGTGACTTTGAAAATCAACATCACTTTCCAACCAATGTATGATACATTTCTTCTATTGGTACTTAATAATAGAAGTTTTGAAACCAACATCAATTTCTAACCAATGTAGGATACATCTCTTCAATTGTTGAAAAATTAGTGTTTTTAGCGAAAGAAATTGTGCAACTTGAGGCACGAATTTCTTTACGTGTTATTTGTTTGTTGACAAAGGTAATTGTGCAAATGCGTTCTACCCAATGAGAGGATCAAAATGATATATTTATTTTTCCAAATCGAGTTTTGAATAATAAGATATCAAGACTTAAAGTATAATATTTGTTCAAAAAATTAGTGTTTTTAGTGAGAGAAATTGTGTAACTTGAGGCACAATTTATTTATGTGTCATTTGTTTGTTGGAAGGTAATTGTGCAAATGTGTTCTACTCAGTGAGAGCATCGAAATGATATATTTATTTGTCAAAATCGAGTTTTGGATAAATAAAATATCAAGAGTTAAAGTATAATACTTATTAAAAAATTAGTGTTTTTATTGAAAGAAATTGTGCAACTTGAGACACAAATTTCTTTACGTTGTTTGTTGACAAAAGTAATTGTGCGAATATGTTCTACTCTGCAAGAACATCGAAATGATATATTTATTTGTCAAAATCAAGTTTTGGATGAATAAGATATCAAAGGTTAAAGTATGATGTTAAAAGTGAGTCATTAGAAGTAATATCTCACCTTGAAGAGTTTTATCTCACATTGGTTAGAAGTAATGTTAGTTGTAAAAGTTTTTAAATATAAGTCTTCTACTATTGACAATAGAAGAAGTTATATCTATTGTTATATATAGCTATATGATAATACCCCTTATCATATTGAATATTAATAGGTATTATTAATAGGTAATGGTTGGAAGATAAAAAGTCTTACATGGATGCCTAAGAATCAATATTTATCTAAAGTGGGTGAGGTGGCACAACCATAGTGCTCCTCACCAACTTTATATATATATATATATATATATATATATATATATATATATATATATATATATATATATATATATATATATATATATATATATATATATATATATATATATATATATATATTATATATTTATATATATATAGATTTTTTTGTTTATAATCTTCATTTTATTTGAGTATAATTTAATTAGAAGAGATCTATACCCGTACATTTAACGCACGAGTGTAAAACTAATTGATAATAAAACAAGAGATCTTTTGATAGAGAAAGGTCATATAACCGTGAGTAATCTCAATTTTTCTAAAGATGAAATCTCTAAACATTTTTCACATTTCAAATATACAAGAAAATTATTTGATACTTATTTCAAATTTTCTAAAGATGAAAATTATTTCATAGAAATAGCTAGTGTACTCAAAAGATGCAAACAAAGATACTATTTTGCTGCAAATAGTTTAAATAGGTGCAGAATATTATTTTTCAATAATTATTTGATACTTATTTTTTCTTATATGTTTATTGGCATTGCAATTTTCTACATAATGACCTCTCCTTTTTCTTTTTGTATGAATCCCCAAAAGTTTAACGTTGGTCTTGATAGGAAGTAGTAGTGGTAATTGGGTGTTATCGGATAATTTGGATAAAACTATTATTTACCAAATATAGTTATTGGATATTATATATCCAATAACACCCACTAAGCTCAATTGGTGTTATTGGATAATATCTAATTCTATCCATTAATAAATGGATATTATCCGGATAATACCCAATAAGTAACATCATATTTTAATTTATTTTTGAGTATTACTTTCCTACATATATTATTATTCACTAATCATAACACATAAAAAAAATACACAAAACTAGACAAACACACACACACACATATATATATACATGCAAGCACTCACACAGCACTTTTTCAAAGAATAACATAAACATAGTTTGTGTTAATTACAATTGGCAAGCAAAACAACCATAGCTTGTGGACCTTTCTAGGAAAACTGTATATCACAAAATGTTTCAATTGTCTCATGCTTCATTTGTCTCGGCACATGTTGGCTATAAAATATTTTTGTTCTTACAAAAAAATTAGAGAAATTATAGTAAATTAAAAAAAAAGTATTAGATGCAAAGATTAAAAAAAATAACGAGTAGTGAATAGCCAATCATTCCGACTATACTAACAGACACCCACGACTATTAGACCAAAATATTCTCTTCGTTCCGGACAAAAAGTCTACTATTTCATTTCGGGATGTTTCACTTAAATAGTCCACTTTAAAAAATTGAGGTATAAAAGTGTAATTTTATTACTAATGGACTACTAAAAGTTAACTAGTTTTTTTAACCCATGTGTTAAACACACGTCAACTAAATCGTACATAAACAATATAAAGAAGATAAAAATCTTAAAGGATAAAATAAGAAGAATCGGTTTATTAACAGTTACACATAAGTATATCGCTAATAATTATAGATTATAAAAAAATTCCTTATCCACAACATTTGTTGTCTTATAGTTGGTTTTTTTATTTTCACCGAATATCAATATCTAGTTTCTTCGAAAAAAAGACATACGGCTTTGTGCAATTATTGACTTTAACATTTGTTAATTGTTATTGCATATGATACCAACAATGAAAATTGTCTTCTCTGGAACATGAAAGACAGTCTTACATCGGATGGAATTAATGACAATTTTTGGATAAAAAAAATTTCTCTAACATTACTTCTTTTCAAAAAATTTGTTTCAACAATATGATCCCCAAGATTTATGATGATTAGTCTTGTTCCATTGCACAACCCAGCAGTATGGTCAATGTTTCTCATTAGCATTACTGGAACGCCAATTTTAAGTGTTAATTCATAGTCTGGCAATCCCGAACACTTTATACTATTCAAAAACTCTATAGAATGAATGTCTTCGAACAAATTTGAATTTTTTTCGCCTTGCAAATAGAATCTGAACTCAAATAAGTTCTTCATTTTGAATGATTACTTTTATTAAATTATATTTGTATTTTATGAATAAAGAAATTTCTGATAAGAAAATAAGCTAAAATCAAAATAACGAAATTATTTTTACCGTTAACTATTATTTTTGTTTCGTAAATTATTTTTATTTTACTAACTTTCTGATATGATCCTGACCAGGAAGCAAAATTGGAGACACTGTGGAGCTTGTGGCCGCAAGGGGGCCATAGACTTGCGACCGCAATGTCTCCAGAAAAGCTGCCGTTTTTTTGGTTTTACTGTTTGGGTATTTTTAGGGTTTTAGTTTTCTTTTTGTTTAGGTTTCTTGTTCCTAAAGTTTAGATTTAAGAGTTTCCTTTTATTTAGTTTTCTTTTCCTACAAGAATTATGTTTTATTTTGTAAGCCTATATAAAGGCATTATTAAACATTGTTTAGGGGGTAGAATTTTGATTAATAAAATTGAGTTGATTTTCTGGTTAGAAAATTGTGTTCTCATTTGAGTGTCCTGGACTGGAAGCTCGGATTATAAACATCGTGGATTCGTTGTTTATAATTGAATTCGACTTATCGCTTGGAGAATCATCCCAATTGTGGTTGTCATTCACAATTCCAAGGTTCGGTCATCTCGGTTCACACCTTAAAAAATTATCGGGTTTTTATTATTTCATCGCAGAACTTGGTCATCAATCTTGTTTAATCGTGTTGTCTTTCAAAAATCCTTTCTAGGGTTTGTTATCTTGATCTACACATGGGGAGGAATCACCAACAATCACCATGACCGACGAAATCTAAAGGGGTCCCTTTTTAATCCGACACAATATGGAGGCGATGCTCACTCACGTGGAAGATGTTAAGGTTAAGTTTGCTCAAATAGATGAGAGATTTGATAGACTGAGGAGTTGAAGGAAGGAACTAGGGATAAGCTCAAAGAGGTAACCAATTAGATGAAGAATTTTCTGGGAGAAAATCTTAAAATTAATTATGTTAAGGGGTTATCGATTGGGAAAGAAAAATCTAGATTGTTAAACCCGGAAAGTCAACTTCCGCTATGCTAGTTCGTAGGCGATAGGAGAAGAATTGGGATGCTGCGGTTAATGGGAAAGAAAAACGTTCAACCACTATTATAGGGGTGTTTCTTAGGGTTCAAATGTTGAAGACTATCACCAAGGAGATGAAGCTCTAGGGCCAATTTGGGTCGGTAACAATGACAATCGTTTTCACACGGACATTGTTGATTTAAAAAAATTATGGCGGTGATAGAGCAACAACAAAGAGGAGGAGTTTTCCAAGTATTACTCCGGTGCAACAACAAGATTCATCAAGGTTGAGTAGTTGTCTCCCAAGGAAAGCTGAAATCCCAAGTTGAAAATCCTAAGGAAGTTGTTGCAAAGAGTAATCGTGTTGCCAATCAACGGGTTATGGTGGTTCAATGAGGTGGTAGAAGAATAAGATGATGAACATGAAGACATTGAAGCAGGGGACTTTATAAATCTAAAGGCTTTGGTTTCTCGTCGCGTGTTGAATATGCAAGCTAAGGAGGAAGAATATGATCAATGTGACTTTATACCTGTCGCATCAAAGACAAGGTTTGGTGTGATTATTGATGGAGGTAGTTGTACTAAGCGCCGCTAGCACTCTCATGGTGGAAAAGTTGGGTTTGTCAACATTAAGGCATCCCCAACCTTACAAACTTCAATGGTTGAATGATCGTGGAGAAGTGAAGGTGGAGAAGCAAGTTTGTCATTTTGTAGAGGAGGAAGTATGTGATGTGGTTCTATGATGCGCCATTTATTACTTGGAAGGCCATGGCAATATGATCGCAAGTGAAAATTGGATTCACCAACAAATATTCCTTCATGATTAATCGAAGCCAATCACACTCGCATTCACTCACGCCAAGTCAAGTGCATGAAGACCAAAGGAGGATGCATGATTAATTAGGTTTGCAAATCCTTTTCAAGAGGAGGATGTCTCCTTGCGACAATCCTCCGGAAAAATTTTTTGGTTTTACTGTTTGGGTATTTTTAGGGTTTTAGTTTCCTTTTTATTTAGGTTTCTTGTTCCTAAAGTTTAGGTTTAAGAGTTTCCTTTTATTTAGTTTTCTTTTCCTACAAGAATTAAGTTTTATTTTGTAAGCCTATATAAATGCATTATTAAACATTGTTTAGGGGGTAGAATTTTGATTAATAAAATTGAGTTGATTTTCTGGTTAGAAAATTGTGTTCTCATTTGAGTGTCCTGGATTGGAAGCTCGGATTATAAACATCGTAGATTCGTTGTTTATAATTGAATTCGACTTATCAGTTGGAGAATCATCCCAATTGTGGCGTCATTCACAATTCCAAGGTTCGCGTCATCTCGAAGGCGTTGGGTCGCAGAGTCATTCATCCTAAAACCTTTCTAGGAGATCTTGGGTCCTCATCACTTTCATTATATTTTTATGTTTTATTGACTTCGTAACTATTATTTTTGTTTTATTTTTAAGAATTAGTTTTATGGAAAACTTTTGTTCCGTAAATTATTTTTATTATTTTCCAAACCTCAGTTTAAATTGTTTAGTTTTATTGACTCTGTAACTATTATTTTTTTTCATCAAATATTTTTATTTTAATAACGTATTTTTATTTTACATAACTATTTTTAAGAATTTGTTTTAAACTTTTGTTCCATAAATTATTTTTATTTTATTGACTCCGTAACTATTATTTTTGTTCCATCAAATATTTATATTTTACTAATGTATTTTTGTTTTTGTGACAGCCCGACCCGGACTCCAATGCGAAATCCCAAGATCGTGCCGTCAAGACAAGCTAAAAGACGGACAAGCACCCGCTAAGCGTAGTGGTGCGAGTCCAGAGTTGAACCAACAAACTCTAAACAGGAATGTGAAGCCATAACGGCAAAACCGAGTAACCAAAAACTAAAATCTGCGGAAGCAAATCATAAGTGGGACCAAAGCCTATAATCATAAACGAAGGAATACAAGGCTGAGAGACGACTATCTCTCGACAAATCCTGACGCACGCAACATTGCGCACGGGCAACAAACCATCGGCAACCTAAGGCCGGCGAAGCAACAAGAACCCAACCTGATAAACAACAACTCAACGGCTATAACATGCCGGAGGAATAAATCAACTAAAAGGATAAGATATTCAAATTCTAACAACTAAACCCAAGTCTTACGACTAACGTCGTCGGAGATGACAATACCAACAATACTAGAATGAGTGAGCTAAAGCATGCTCGGAATAATAAAAGGGAACAACTCATAAGAGATACAACAGCTCGACCAAACAAGTCGGCTACCAAAAAGATACGATAACAAAATACTAATATAATCTACCCAAGTAAAGTCTACATAACTTTACATTCGTGTCTCACAAATACATAATAACATAATGATAATAAATCCAAGCTTAAAGCCCGGAAGACCACCTTCTAGGAATCACTATCCGAAGCCGAGCTGCGGATCACACACTAAGGAAAACAAACACACGAAATGAGTCATAATGACCCAGTAAGTTACTAAATGCGATTGTATGGCATAGCATGGCGTGGCATGGCATAATGCACAAACATGTATAAAATCATGGCATCTTAATCGTATACCAACAATAAACTTGTATAAAGTCAGCATGTAACATAAACTTCATAAACCACATAGCACGTTATCTTTCATATAAGTGCTTATACATAAGCACGTAAAACCAAGATCTGGGCCTAGCCCTTCAATATTCAAACCACGGGTCCAACCCTCAAATGATCATAATCTGGGATTCAATCCTCAAATGATCACAACTCACCAGTTTTCTTAATGAGTACCTCGTTACATTCATCCAACCCTGGGATGAGAAATGGGAGCTCAATATCAGGCTAGGGGGCGCTAATACGAGACCACATCCCACTATCGGCCAAATAGTGAGGAGAAAGGGTACCAATGCGGCGATTCATAGCGAATGTTTCCAAAGGCTATGAATCGTCCCATTGCCGACAAAACGACCAAGACGCCAGCTGGACTCAAATCAAGATGCTCAAGTAGATATTTACTTGCATAAACCAATAAGGACCAAGTCCATCATAAGGAACTTATCAATTCAAGTAGGTCATAATGCTCTACAAAACCCAATAAACAATGCACATAATTGTATACACTTAACATGTTCAACTAACTTGTAAGTTTAGTTCAAAAACCACATATTGAGGTATTCATAATCCTCAAGTCACCACCAATTCAAGAATAGCTTATAGCTCAATAAATCACAACGTGAGGTCTACTATAGTCCTCTACTCAAGATTAAATCAAAGACTATTATTTAGTCTAAGAACGACCACAAACAAGGCTTAGCATTTGGTTTCACTCAAAAGCACACCGGACTCAACCATAGTCCCAATTGTCATAAATAATCGACTTCTCAAACCAATCTCGAGGGTACCAAAACTAACTCGTAGTCAAAACCCCGGAAGTGCTATCATGTGCACGCGACCAAATTCCCTAAGAGGGAACTCATTCAATTAATCATTTCCTAAAGGCATATGAGATCATAGGTTTGTCTCTAATGCTCTGTGCCCTAACGAGCACGCTCTAAATAAATCCCCAATAAGCTTCTATATCATGGGTGTCACAAATGGGACACAATTCGAGATATTCGGGTACTCACAATCAAGACCAACCAAACCCGAACATCGTAGGATTTCAACATAAGGCTCACTAACATCTTATTAAACCTAAAATGACTCCATTGAGTCTTAATATCGCATTTCCTTAAATACATATTTCATACATCCCAAAATTAACACATCAATCGCATTTATAGCAATTCTCCCAAAAATAATCCGGGCTTGTTTCCCAAGCCTAATAATCCAAGAACTCAACATAACCATAAACAAACGAATCCCAAATGTCGTAGGACTTCAACCCGAGTTCATTAACACTTTATTGAACTTATAGTGACTCCGTTGAGTCTTACTATTAAGTTTCATTATTTTCACATTCCATAAATCCCAACATTATCATCCTCTTCAATTTATGACAAATTCCAAAATAATTCGGGCTTGATTCCCAAGCCCCAAAATTCATAAAATCCTTAACAAAGGGATAACCAATTTCTCCCAACACACAACATCATCCAAATCAACCTACACATCCATGCCCACTTTAATTAACAACAATTCCTCCAATAATTCGGGCTTGATTCTCAAGCCCTAACATTCATAAAACTCCACATAAATCACAACCCATATTCTACAACACATAATAACATTCAAATCATACTAATCATGTTATTAACAAGTTCATATTTCCCAAAAATTCACAAAATAGGGATACAAGGCATACAAGGTGTTCATTGCCCACAAATAGCACATATATTGGTTTCCTTAGGGCCAATGAACCAAAATAAAGAAGGTAACTTACCTAGCTTGGTGAAAACTCAAGAGACGCAAATCCGATCGGTGAAGTTGTTCTACTCGCCGAGGGCTTCAAGATTCAAGTTTGAAGGCAATCGGGTGGATGGATCGCCTTGGATCGAGGAGAGAAGAAGCTAGGGCTTGAAATCTCCCATGGAGACTCTCTAATACGTATTGTGGAGGAGGAAAATGAAGAGGTTTGGCTGATTTTGTGAAGAGATTGGGCTATTTATACTTCCCAAGCAATGAGGGCAAAACAGGGAATTCCTTGGTACAATTAGTAGAGATTAGGATTAATTAATCACTAATCTAACCTTAATTAACTTCCAAGTAATGTTAGGACATGATTTGGGTTAAGTATGAGAGGTTAGGAAGGGTTTAGAGGGGGTTTAATGAGGGTAGGATAGGTATAATTCGAAAACCCAAAAGCAGGGCAAAAATCCCGTAAGTGACATTTTATGTTGAGGCGGGCGCTGGACTCGACCCATCTCCAAATTTGCAATTTGCTCGAGAACTTGAGGCGGGCGCCTCACCCGGGCGCTCATGCTCTCAAAACTTGGTCTAACATGTCCTAAATGTTCCCAAACTCATGGGCAACTATTCTAAGGTCTAACCCAACTCAAAACAAGTCGGAAACACACCGAACAACTCCGAAACAATTCGAGCGAAGCGGGAAGAGGTGCAACAACGTGCAACCGAAACGACGAATGAACTCGCAATTGAACGAGCAATGAAAGGAGACTTTTAAGGCAAGTCTAAGGGCTAATGAAGAAGCTTAAATACTTCTAGAAATTCGAATAACAACTAGGGAAATAAGAATCCCAAAGGAGAGACGATTACGCGACTCGATTCCCGAACTACGCGATAGAGACGAACGCTATCTCCAAAACTTCCAAATCATCGATAGACTTAAGGAACACCTCCAACTTGAATTCTAATACATCTAAACATGTTAATAAACCATCTTAAAGAGGTCTAGGACCCAAACCGAGGTCACGAACACAAAACGCAAGTAAACCTTCAATCGCGTCGCATTCCGACTATCGTCGAGTCACGACTTGTGACTTTAGCAAGCCAACAACTATATGGAGTCTCTAAACAATGTTTTGGTCTTAATATGGTCTCTCAAACATATCTAGACCCTCTCGCAAACCAAACATACAGTCAACAAAGGAAGAAGTGCAAGTATAGCACGCAAACCGAGCTAACGAAGATGGGTGTCACGCTTTTTACATGGCTATTTTTAAGAATTTGTTTTAAACTTTTGTTCCTGAGCTGCCTGGCCCAGAAAGCCCAAGCACCGGTCACATGCCCAGCACGCCGTTACCAATGTCATGAGATAATCGCGTGCAAACATCATGTTATGAGCTCAACTCATAAGCGAGCAGGGACAGATCTATGGTCGCCTAGTCATACCAAGCAAGCAGCCTCCTGCCTGTCGTCTAGGGGCCAAGAGTGTAGCAAGCAGGGATAGATCTTTGGCCGCCTGCATACCGAGCAAGCGTACCTCTACTATCTCGCCCAGGGGCAAGAGTAGTAGCGAGCGTGGATAGTTATCCGCTACCTGCACATACCGTGCAAGCAACCTACTGTCAGCGTTTGGGGGCTAAGAGTGTAGCGAGCAGGGACAGATATCTGGCCGCTCAGTCATACCGAGCAAATAGCCTCATGTCTGCCGTCTGGGGACCAAGAGTATAGCAAGCAGGGACATATCTATGGCCACTCAGTCATACAATCTCTCTTTGAGTTCTCTCTAATTGCGTAACCTTGAACTAAGCATGAGACCACCTTTTATACAGCTTTGGAACCTACACAACTCAGCAAGAAAACTAAACATGGAAGGATTAGTTGTTAGACAATAATCATACCATATTTAAATCAATAAATCAATCAAGTCGATTACTTGATTGTCAAGGTTATCTAAGAAAGACAACAACAATCAATTAAATCAATAAACCAAGACGGAAATTAATCAAGGCAATTTCCTGGAAAGAGCTTATTAATTTTACTCTAACAATCTCCCCTTTGTCGCGTCTTTCTTGTCAAAGCTCATCATCAATAAGCATGCAACAAACTCTCCCTGAATATAGCAATTCATAATTATCAATATAATTAAAAATCACCAAACCAATTTAACAAGTTCAAAACTTATTAAACATAAAACCAATTATTATTTAATCAACCACCACATTAAAACCAACACAACCACATATTAGAAATCTCCCCCTTCATCCAATATCTCCCCCCTCTTTGACCAAAAGAGGAATGATCATGAAAAACCAACTATTGTTGGTAGTAACCTCGCATGAACCGGAAGTATTCAATATGTTGATCCAAAAGTTGGAGAGCACTGTAGGGATGAATGTAGGAACCGATGAAGCACATAATATAGAAACCGATGGAGCAACATCGGGACTACATTGACAAGCTAGAACTGGAGTTTGTTGAACATCATCTGTTGGAATAGTACCGACAGAGTCTGTGGATGGTGATGAAGAACTAGGGTTTTGTGAAAAGTGTTTGGAGACAAGGAAGATGAAGATCGGTTTATTGCACATTATACACCCAATATCACTCAAGATATTCGACGGTTGGTTTCTTCTTCACTATGCTTGAGCGACTTAGTCGGCTCGAGGTTGCCAAATTTTAACCCTTATTTGGGCCTGGAAGCACAGAAAGAGGTACTTTGGGAGAACATTTGGCACAATGCACGTGCTACGTTCTCGGAATACTTTTATTCTTGGATTGTTGAAGGAGCTAAGGAACCACTGAGTTTCTTTGCAGGTTCGTGTTCCATAGCGTTCTTGGAATGACACAAACCACCCCCAGGTTATGTAAAAATGTAAAATGTAATGTCAATGCAACCTTTCTTGACGGGGCACAAAAAAACTGGTTTTGAGATGGTGGTTAGGGACGATCTTGGTCTCTTTATTAGTTACAAATTCGTTACAGTAGAAGGATTAATATTGCTTTGTATAAGGGAAGGGGAAGCCGTCAGCCTATTACAAGCTCTCTCGTGGTTTACGATCTTGGTATTGAGAAGGTAATCTTTGAAGTTGATTTCCAAATTACGTATTGGGCGGTGAAGAGTAATAATAAGGACGATTCTGAATTTGCTATCAATAAACAATGAGCTTGGTATTGAGAAGAAAATCTTTTAAGTTGATTCTCAAATTACGTGTCTGAGAATTCTTGACACTTCCCTTTATTTTGTTGTTCGTTTCATTAAACGCGATGCAAATGTTGTTGCACATAAAACCGCTAGGGCGTCTATTAATCAGTGTTCTAAAAATTGGCCTAGGCGCTAGGTGCCACCCCGACGCCTAGAAATTTGGTAAATCGGCGAAAAAATCGGCTAGGCGGCCAACTGTCGATTTTTCCTATTTTTTTAGTTTTTTTAAAAAAATTTGACCCTAAATAATGTCATTTTGGGTTTTTAAAATAATAATAATAATAAATATCAACTTAAAATTATTAAATTATTTTTGTAAATGTGTAATTGTCAACGGACCTATGAATAATTGAACTATTGACTATTTTTGTAATATTTTGAACTGTAGATGATATTAAATTTCTAGTTTTACCTTTAAAATTTAACATCATAATGTAATTATTACTTTTAAATTATTAGGTGATATTTAATATTAGTATAATTTAAAAAATTATGTTTAATAATTAGGTTATAATAAAAAATATATTAAAAATCAGATATTATGTCTTATTTCGACCCCCGCCTAGCCCCCGTGTATATCCCGCTAGCGCCGGGTTCAGCTAGCGCCCGCCTAACGATTTTTAGAACCTTTCTATTAATCATGTACTCCCTTGTGTTTGGGTTGAACCTCATAATTATTTTTTCTGAATGCCAATAGTAAGATTGATTTGCTTCAAAAAAAAAAAACAGTAACCAAACACTTAGAGCATCACCAATGCAACCGTGAATTTGATCTTACGTGGCCGTGAGTAATTCACACCCTCAATTATATGTGTTATTTTTTTTTTCTCTTCATTCATATTCAATCACAATAGATCTCTCCAATGCAAATGTGGATGTAATCTTATGTGACATGCATCTCACCACTAAAATAATATTTGATAAAAAAATAAAAAATAAAAGAAAAGATAACAACTAATAGAAAGAGCTTTTAAAAAGAATAATGATGAGTAGGATGTATCTACACCTTCAAATAGAATGTGTAAACTTCACATTGTTATCCACAATGTGAACAAATTTAGTTACCACATCATATCCACATCTATCATCTACATTTGTATTGAAGATGCTCTTATTTATAGAACATATACACACAAAATAGAGAGGGTAAAATACTAGTTTGAACTCTCATCGATTATATATATATATATATATATATATATATATATATATATATATATATATATATATATATATATATATATATATAAGGAGATGAGCAAGATTTGAAAAGTTCCCGCCAAAAGTGACTTTCCAAATTTAGAAACACTTTTAATTTATATATAAGCCCCTTTTTACATTGGAAATTGGAAATTGAAAATATAAAATGTCATATATATATATATATATATATATATATATATATATATATACATTACCCTAATTTATATAATTATATATATATAAGGAGAGGAGTAAGATTTGGAAGATACGTGATTAATTGTTATAAGGCTGAGAAACCATGTTTTAGAAGGTTGACTTCTTTCAAATGGCAATTCTGGTAGTACTCTTTTGATTCCAAGAATGTCACTGATATTATTTGATCATATAATTTCTTTCAAATTCCAGATAAAATATTTTTTGTTGATTATGTCTTACGTAGTGTCTATTAATAAAAATCATGGTAAGTCATTGTCTAATATAAGACTCCATTTGAAAACATGTTTTTGCTTATTATAAGTTGTATGTACTTTTGTCTAGAGTTCCTATGTGATATTTATAGTTGCAATAGTCGTACATGTTGAACGAAAATTATTGTATCTAAAAAGTATTCCAAAATCTATATCATTTTTTTCAAATTTATAGGATTTTCTATATTTAATTTTACTGTTTATTATTTTTTGTTTATTTTGCTAATATTAAAAAAAATTAATTACATACTATTCAACTTTAATTTAAGTATATACTTTTTATATGCATGTACAATCCTGTAACGCAACTATTACATATCAATACTAGTATAGTATAGCATATATATATATATATATATATATATATATATATATATATATATATATATATATATATATATATATATATATATATATGCGTGTGTGCGGTGTGTGTGTGTGTGTGTGTGTGTGTGTGTGTTCTGTAAAATCGTGTTCGTGTCTGTGTGTGTGTGCAAATAAAGCATGTGGCCGTGAGTAATTTGCACTCTCATATGTGTTTTTTCTCTTCATTCATATTCAATCAAAATGGATATTCCAATGCAAATGCGATGTAATTTAATGACACGTCATCTCACTAAAAAAAATAAAAAATCAATAAAGAATTTTTTAAAAAAATAATGATGAAAAGATGTATCTACACCATCAAATAAAATGTGAAAACTTCACATTGTTATCCATAATGTAAACACATTTAGTTACCACATCATATATGTATATTCATCATCTACA
>JABEVN020004106.1:0-15523 GCA_013146195.2 Codonopsis lanceolata | reverse complement strand
ATCACAATTACGAGGAAACATGAATGATATTCTACACATATTGAGTGCTCCCCTCTTGGTTTGTGTTAGTTTGAATGGGCGGGTATCATAAAATGATTTCAGGAAGCATGAAGGATATTCTCCTTGCAATAATGTTGCGGGCTTCGGACACACTACAATAATTAAACTCTTGTGTAAATCTTATCAAGAATGATTCAACTATGGCGGGGGTAAACAATTGAAAAAAGTTCTTCCTCTCTCATCCCCTAGTTATTTGTTTTCTATTTGAGTTTTATGGAATTGCACCTAATATTTATGATGGTTAAAGGTAGAGTTGAAATTTTCGTTCTAAACTACGGAAGTGATTAATTATCTTGAAAAAAGGTTGTTAAATATGCGTTGTGACACCTTGGTAAGGTATGGTAATAATGTTCTAGTTTCTTTATGAGCATGTTATCAACTTGTATTGCTTCGATTTTCATTCACCATCTTTTTTGAATTAGCTAGTTAACAATATATAAAGGAAAAAACCAATCCATTATCACAATGTAATCAAGAGAGGGGTAAAACTCTTTTCATTTGATGATGATCATTTGGTTTTTGATATAGCTATGTAGGGATCACAAAAGCCTAACAACCTTTAGTTAGGGAATAACACATAACAACTTGATAACATCTATTTAAAAACATTGCCCATTTACTTTCATGATTCTTTTTTGTAGTTCATAATTCTTGTTTTAATAATATATTTATTTTTATCGATTTCACAATTTTTCAATTGCTCTTATTTTTCATTTCTACGAAAATGAAGGGCGACTAGAAATAAAGAGGATCTTTCGTTGTAAAGCGACCAGACCAGCAATCTAGATCGAGAGGGAGAAGTGCGGTCATTATTCCGCGAGGGACACGTAAGTGAATTTAATTTCATTACTTGTTTATACCATGCAAACATGATATATAATTACAATATAATGATAAGAAAAAGATTTTATATTTATATTTAACGACATGATGGCTCACTTATTTTGAATAGAATTTAACTATAGTGAGTGAATGGTATTTGAGATGCGGTTGTTTAATTTTATTATATAAGTTAAAATTGTGTTAAGAGAATTGATGAGAAACTTGGATTTACAATATCTACTAGCGTTGGTATGTCACTATTAACGACAGTCAATCTTGTACAAAAAGGGCCAATTTAACTTAACAATAATGTGTCAATACATGTATTAGCTTACTCTAAAACAGCGTAGTATTGATTATTGAACTAGGTCAAAACATAATAAGTAAGTTGGAGTTCGACCTTTAGAAAATCGATATTCATATGATTAATAAAGTAAAGGGTCTAATGTGGAGAAGCTGACCTACCATGTTGTGTGTGTTTTTGATACAAACCTTGTGTCTTTCCAAAGCGTTGGTAAGAGGCTGGAGAGCACAAATCGTTATGTAATGATAGGCCTTGAAGGGGCTTATAGGAGCAATTTGTTGAAAACCAGGGAGATTGGTACAACTTTGTAGGAGGCTTATTCTGGAACAAACTTTTTATGCTTATCTCTACATTATTCTTGATTTCCATTCTTGGTCATTTAGAAATTTCACAATCATTTGAGCCATGTAATTCATAAAATAGATGGGTGGAAAGCTGGGTTTGCTATCTTTTGGAGGAAAATTAACTCTTCTAAAATCGGTGATGTGTAGTGTCGGTTGCAGCTTCTTTGCTATCAATCCGAAAGTTATCCTCGGCCAGGATGGGCGAGCTTTGCTTCCTTTTTGTGGAATTCTAATGGTGAGAGCAGGTTCGTTTGGATTACATGGGAAGTATTCAATAGGCCTGTCGGAAGGGTTTGGGTCTTTCTTGGGTTGCATCATATTATAGCGCCCTTCACGCTAAAATGGCTTGAGAGGCGCTATGCTTGAGGCTCAGTCTTTGGGCTAATTTCGTGAGACTAAATACGTAATGAAGGTAGGAGTTTTAATCGTAGCATGGTTTCTAAAGGTTGGAAGAAGCGTTGATGTATCAGCTGGAGACTCTTAAGAACAACTCTCAATGGATTATAGGGGCGGGAGATGTCAGTTGAATTTGAAATTTGGTGTGGTGATATTCTTCATGATTAAGCTACCCAACAGGCAGCGTTATTGAAGGTGAAAGATGCTTGGCCAATTATTGAGGATTTGCTTCCCATTATTCTGATCGGTTTCACGGGGAGATTCGAAGAGTTTCCATTCGCCCGTGGGTTAAGGGCAGGTTGGTTTTATGTATACAACTTAGGCAATTTTGAGAATCTTGCTTTCATGATTTAATTCGAGATAGGGGTCCTCGAGTGTCTTGGGCATTGAAGATCGGCAGCCGTGGCTACCTCTAAAGTTAGTGGTTTTATTTGGAAACTTTTCCATGGCGCCATTCGGTTGGCAATCACGAAATTAAAGGGGTTCATATGGTTTCAAAATGTGTTTGTTACATTGACCTTCCGGGTTGTGAATCTATATCGCATTTGTTTCTTGATGCGAAGTTGCCAGGAGGTTTGGAGAACTTTTCGCGGGGTCTTTTCGGATTACCTTGTCTACTATATCCTTGATTCATTTGTTTCAATCTTGGGCCGGTTCACAATATTCGACATCGGCTTGGAGCACGTGGTTTAGGAGTTTTGTTTTTGGATGTTGGGAGTGGAAGGCGTTGTAATGTATGTATGATTCTTGTCCCATGGAGGCAACGAGCATTATTCAAAAATTGACTTCATCTTCAAGATATGAGTTGTGTGTATTATCGTCTTCATCGATGGGGTATGTTAGTAAGCCTTCGGTTAGAGATGTTAATGTTCCTATTCAAAAGGTTAAGGTAAGCGAGGGAAAGTGGCTTCGTTGGGAGAGAACCTAATGTTGGAGTTAAACTAAATACCGATGGTTCTTCAAAAAATGGTGAATGTTCAGGGGGAGGTATTATTCGGGATACAGAGGGGAATTTGGTTGTTGCTTTTTCCATATTCGTTGGTCAGGGGTCCAACACGTATGTTGAAATCGCTGCCCTTAGCTATGGTCTCAAAATGTGTGTAGATCGTGGTTTCTCTCAGGTGGTTATGGAAACTGACTCTAAAGTGGCGGTTATGGGTATTAAAGGGGATAGTACTTTTCCACGGCATTCTGAGGATATGAGTTGGAGGATTGTAAGAGGTTTAGTAGTGGGATGGGTTGCATCATGTGTATAGGGAGAGGAATAAGGTAGGCGATATTCTTCTGAGAAGCTTATCGTCATCGTAGTATCCGTTCTACATTTCTTGATTTCTAAAATTCTGGCATTGATTTTTAGGCGTTTCTAAACGATTCTTTTGATTTTTAGGCATGATTTGCTTGGTTTGTATAGCTATCGGAAAGGGTGATATGTTTGTTAGCTTTTGTATCCTTTTCTTTGGTTTGTTTTTATAGAGGTCAGGCTCCTTTGTCCCCCCATTTTATTGGGTAAGGCTGGTTGTCCCCCTCATATTTGTTATGGTGTTTTTAATTTTAATAAATGCGCAGGTGCCGCCCTGCTTCCTTAAAAAAAAAAAAAAGATTCTTGTTGCAGCTACATAATTAAGATGTTTTGGCGTCATGCAACTATAATCTTTAAAACATTAATTCAAACTATTTGAATCCATTAACGGTGCTTTTGAGCGGATGAGCTAAATGGGAGCATGATAGAGAATCGAGAATGTAATCTTATTGGTGTCTGCGATTTCTTGATGCATTATTTCTTCTTTGCTTGAGCGTTGGATGGGTTATTGTGTCCTTATTGGAAAGCAATATGACACTATAAGGATGTGACGACTGCTATGTGTGAGGTTCAGGGGTGCGACCAGCGCCAGCGCGCCTGGATAGGGGTGCGGTTGAGGTGCGCGCCGGATCTTGAGGACACCCGCTCTAGTTCCACCCTCCCTTGTTTAGGGGAAGGCGTAATCAAAGCTGCGAGAGAGTCTTGTCTATGTTAGCACGTTGGAATGTGCCTCGGTTGCCTTTAGTGGATTTTGTATCCAATATGGGAACTTATGATTTCCGCATCAAGTTATCCCTTTTTTAGGGGATACCGGGATATAGGAATGCATTACCCTTTCATTCTATTTTCCCTTTTTAGGGAAAGCGGAAAAAGTGCAAAAAAGGATATTGCGGCGCTCAGTATGGATTTTATTAAAAATACCATATGGCAGTTTCGATTACTATGGGAGCTTTGGGTTTCCCGCATCAAGTTATCCCTTTTTTAGGGGATACCAGGATATAGGAATACATCACCCTTCCATTCCCATTCTCCTTTTTTTATGGGAGAACGGAAAAGTGCAAAAGAAGGAGTGTTGCGAGGCAGCTGGATCACGAAAGTTTTAAGAGTCGCCATCTTTATTTTAAGGCAAAAAAAAAAGCAAAACCAAAAAAAGAAAAATAAACCGAGAAAAAAAACGGGTTCGGAGGCTAAGTTACGAGTTGGGAAGGTGCTAGGCACCCAACTTCGCCCACTTCGATCTCAAAAGTGGTTTTTGGCTGAAGTATGCTCGTTGTTATATTTATTTAGCAAATAAATAAAGTATTAAAAGACAGGAAATTAAAACAAATACATCCATGGCTACATTATTTACGGACTCGCAGCCATTTCCTTACAATAATTACAAATGTGTTTAAAAATATTTGACCATTATAACGGCTCTTTTACATAATATTTCCTACTCTAATCCGGGCAGCACAACGGCTTATATTGGCTACATTGTGCCGGATTAAAATAACAACTTTAAAATAAATAGACAGAAAAGTAAATGAATAAAATAAATAACGCCCTTAAAGGCTTTACCTTTTAGAGCGGTGGTGTGCTCGCTACGTCGCCGGAAGAGGAGTCTTTTTTGTTGTTTGTTGTGTGGTTGTTGTTTTGATTTGGGCAGAGTGACTGCTTATTTCAGAGACTTTTAACTTGTCAACTCGGGCAGAGTGACAGCTTATTTTGGTAGGTTTCGGCCTTTTTGGTTGGGCGGAATAACGGCTTAGTTTTTTGATTTTTCAGCTCGTTACTCGGACAGAGTAACGGCTTACTTTGGGATTTTTGGGCCGGGGAAGTGAGGTGGATACCTAACAACTAGGCTAGGGATCACTTATAACCTATGTATATTTATTTTGGCAGAGTTTGGATGGGTTTGGAGACTTTTAGGGGCTTCGCTCACCTATCTCACACCTCTCGTACTAATATTTTGACGGAATAACGGAGAGACAGAGCTTCGTTGTGATTTTTATCGCGAATATTGAGCAACTGAAATGAGGAGCCGGGGCCTTCTATTTATAGCTGAAGAGTGGGGAGTCATCGGGCATTTTGGAATTTCCTTCAGCCGCTTCATTGAGTTGTACACTGAGCTTCAAAATTCGTGCTTTGCGTTAACTGAGACAAGCTACAGTGAAACACATGGTGCGGCCAATTCCTTCTTCTGGCGCGGCACCCGTAGCAGCTTGTGGCAGCACCAAGGCCATTATTCAACTTTCATTTTGACACTTTCACCCCCTCGCAATTCACTGTTTTGCGCATCCTGCTTTGCCTTTTGCATTTTTAACTCCTGTAACTTGACATTTGTTAAGTTCTAACAGTTCTTGATATCTTATGTCAGAGTCACATACCGAGTACGAAATTGGGGTGTCTGAGCCCTCAACGATGGAGTCTACGGGTAACCCAAGGCTCACTGAGTAGACGAACATCGTTGATAAACAATAGACTCTCCAATTTCGTTCATTTCAAAACGGGAGAGAAATGCAATTGGTAGCAGTTATAATGCACAGTTTATCATGGTATCCAAACTCAATAACCTAGACATTTTTAGTCGGTTATAAAAGGTTATCGTAGTTTTTAAGCAAATATGAATTTAAAGTGCTCTAATGGTCGGACCTACTAATGTAGGCTGCCTACGTATTCCCTATTAAAGGAAATCAGACCAAACGTAGTTCAGGCCAAAAACCTAAACTACAACCAAGTGAGGATGTCATGTTCTTCGGGTCAAGCCCGATCGAGAACACAACAGGAAAAAGATTTTTGTGTTTTTCGAAAAAGCCGTATTCAACAGTCGAGAACGGCCGCCGAATACGGTATGAAGATTTGAATGTTTTTCGGGAACCACATTTCAACCGGTCAATACCTTGTCACTGAAACATGTAAAGAAGCATTTTCAAAATTGTGTCTGGCTGGTCCATACCTTGTTTCCAAACATAACCAGAAAACTTTCAAATTTCCAGAAAACTGCACTCGACCGATAAAAATTCGTCGTCGAGCACGACAAAGAAAACTTTCTTCAAGTATTTTCGAAAATTGTGAAGTGGAAAGCATTCTTTTCCCTTTCCCTTTTTTTTTCTCGCTCTCTCTGTGTTTTTTTTTTTCAAATATTCCTCTTTTTTTGTATTTTTGAAATATTCCTCTCTTTTTTTGTTTTTGAAATATTCATCTTTTTTTGTATTTTTGAAATCAAAACTTGTTTTGAAAAAGAGTTTTTCTTCTATTTGAAAAAGTTTTCTCTTTTTTTTTTTAAAAAAAAACAAACTTTCCTTAAAAGGAAATTATTCTAAAGTCAGGGTAAGAATACTGTACTTGACTTACCTTTTTGTGCCCAGGTGTCTGTCGCGGATTCGGCTGATCTTGGCATTTTCGCCACTCTTGCTGGGGAATTTATTATTATCTCTTCTTTTCCTTTTTCTCTTTTTTTTTCTTTTTTTTTCTTCTTTTTTTTTTCTTCTTCTTTTTTCTTTCTTTTCCTTTTTTTTTCTGCCACTTGGAAATTTTTTTCTTGATTTTGTGGCTGACCCGCTAGGGATATTATTTTTCTTTGTCCTCTGATGGATGGTCGCCAATTTTTGGTTAACAAGATTAACTTTGTTAACTTTTCGTTAGGCTTAGGGACCATTTTGGAGACTTTGAAACTTGAGGACCAAAGCGCCGCAGCTTCAAACTTTGGAGTGAGAGAGAGAAGCTCACTGCTTCTCCTTCTTTTCTTCCTTCTTTCTTTTCTTCCGCCATTGCTACTGCCTTCCGTTTCTTTTTTTTTTTTTTCCTTTATTTTCGCTCCTTTTCTCGATTTTCTTCCGCCAATTTCAGTATTTTGCTTAGCAGATGACATCTTCTTCACGATCCAGGAAGGGGAAGACACCCATGCACCCAGAATCTAACGAGAGGAGGAGAGAGCCTCCTCGCTTGGTCCGGAATAAACTCAACTACCGGTATTCCAATAATGACTGGGGAAACATCTTGCGAGATCAGAACACTCACGTGTCCAATTTTTCTCCCACCACTGTAAGATTCTTTCTTTTTCGAGATTTTCCTGGCTATATTTCAGATCTGCTAAATTTCTGCACTGTTTGGAACTTTTGGAGCACTCCTGACTTTATTAGTAATGCATATGCATGTCCTATTTATGCTTGAATGATGTAATTAAGTGATGATGCATGAAATTTCTATGATTTATTTTTGCGATGCATGATTTGAACTAGTGGTCACTATTTGACCCTACTATGCATGATTAATATTCTAAATGCAAATGAGGCTATATGATACATGTTTTACACTAAAGCATATTTTTGCATGCAATAGAATCGCGAGACGGACTTTTCGGAATACAATTTAAATTTTTCCGAAACGCATTTTCGGGCATATTTTCGGATAAAAATGGGACAAAACAGATATATTTCATGCCCTTAGATTCATTTTTCAAGCATGCAACTGCTGCAGGGACATAGTAAATGCCACAAAAATATTTATTTTGATGATTGGTGACGTTTTATCTTCTTTTTAGCGTACCCCTATGGCAGCTTATTGGACAATGAAATGCATATAATGGATGCATGAATTACTCTACTTGATGCAGATGCAATGCAGAACAACTATAAGATGATGGATGAATATTTTCATACCTTATTATGCACATGGTAAATGCAATCTAACATGCACTTTTACTATGTTTAGGATGCAAAAATAGTTATTTACACGCAAAATAAATTACATATAAAAAATTGTTTGTTTTATTATTATTTCATTTTTTCAAATATTTTATTTTTCGTGTTTTTTTTTCTTTTGTAAGAATATAAATGAATACAGTATGTATGTACATCATATAGATTCTCTTTATTTTTATTTTTTTACTTTTGTGTAAAAGAATAACGTTTAATGAAACCAAATGTGAATTTACATGTGAATTTATGTATATGTACGAAAATGGTATGTGTTAACTTAAAGAATTATTTATATTTATTATTATTATTAATTTTTTTTATGAACAAGGGTTTTGTTTTTTTTAGCATGCTATAATTTTTTAACATTTATGAAGTATAATGCATGCAACATGTTCATCATTTATTTATTTTTTATTTATTTAAAAGACCGTACAGAGAAAAAATAAGGATAGAGGACTTACCTTTTCTCATCTTCTTCTTTTTTTTTTTAGATTCGCAGGGAATTCCAGAGGGCGCGGGCAACCTGCTTCAACATAGCCGAGATTTACGCTATGTTGCCCGAGGCGGTGAAGTTATTGGTGGAGGGGTCCGGCTACAGTGTCTTCATGCATTCTTTCACCCACTTCACCATCTACTTGCCCATTTTTGATGTGCTCAGGGACTTCTGGTGGGACACCACCCATACTTTCCACTTCAGCTGGGGGGGAGGCGACCATGACCCCATGCGACTTTGCCGTGATCACAGGCATTCCTACCAGCATAGGGGAGACCCTGACTCCTGACTTCACTCTCCGTCATCGTAGGGAGGAGGTGGTGGACCAACTGGGTTTTGAGCCGCGTTTCAAATCGATGGATGAGATTTTTATTGGTAGCGTTCGAAACTAGCTTCTCAGCAATGCTGGGCGGGTGCCGGCTGATGATGTTGCTACCGTAACTCGAGTGGCAAGAGCGTTTCTGTTTTTCTTTCTTGGCACATCGCTCTTTGCCAACTCCTCTGTCACCCTGAGAGTTTCTGTCCTGGCTTGTCTGGCGGATTTTGATCGGATCCCTTTATATGATCGGGGCAGCGTGCTTGGCCGAATCAGATGCTTCTATGGATAGGGCCAGCCGGAATGACTCGCCGACTCTGAATAGGTTTGCCCCGGCGTAGGAGGTACATGCCTTTTCCTGCTTTTCTCTCTTTTTCCTTTTTTTTTCTTTTGTATCATTTTTTGTTTAGCACATATATTTTTCTTTTGCTCCCTTTTTTTTTTTTATAACACATATATATTTTTTTTGATAACATATATATATATATATATATATATTTTTTTTTTTTTTTAACATATATATTTCTTTTTTTGCAGGTCTGGGCCTTTTCATTTTTCACATTTTCGCCGGGTCGTCTCATTCGGCGAGTTTACCAGCCTCCATACCTGTCCCAGTATGTTGATAGTAACAGGGTGGATCCGGCCGAGGACAATGGTTGTAGTGAGAGGGAAAGAGTGCTGGAGCGAATTATTTGCTTGAGTCCTGGTACGGTGCACTTCCTTCCTTGGGAGGGCCTGGAGGGTCATTATTCTGTTACTTTGATGCTCAGCCGCTGCCGGATATTGATGGTTTCCATCGTGGTGGACTCTTTATATATGGGCGAGCGGGTGAACCGTCAACATCAGTCTTTTCAAGTAGCTCCAGTGGTGCCTCCTCTGCCTCCTTCCTGGGTGATAGAGCCCGATCGACTGCCCAACAGGTATCAGTACCTGGGGAAATACCTCATCCAGCGACAGACTATCCAGTGATGGCGTATGAGGATTTCCTGAGATTAATGTTGCATCCACTACTAGAAAAATGACCTTTAGTGACGGAATTTTCCGTCGCTAAAGGCAAAATTCCGTCGCTAATGGCCCCCAGCGACGGAATTTTTCCGTCGCTGATCTGTCGTCGCTGATGTCCGACGGACCGATTTCCGTCGCTAAAGGTTGATTTTCAGCGACGGAATTTTTCGTCGCTAAAGGCTTTTTAAAATTAATTAAAATTGAATTTCAGCGACAGAATTTTCCGTCGCTAAAGGCTGTTTAAAATTAATTAAATTGAATTTCAGCGACGGAATTTTCCATCGCTAAAGGCTTTTTAAAATTGAATTTTAGCGACGGAATTTTCCGTCGCTAAAGGCTTTTTAAAATTAAATAAAATTGAATTTCAGCGACGGAAAATTCCGTCGCTAAAGGCTTTTAAAATTTAATTAAAATTGAATTTCAGCGACGAAAAATTCCGTCGCTAAAGGATTTTGAAAATTAATTAAATTTGAATTTGAGCGACGGAAAATTCTGTCGCTAATAATGTAAAAAAATTTAAAAAACAAGCCAAAAACACTATTATCATAAATTTTTGTACCTAATAATATAAAAATTAATACAAAACTGAAGATACAAATACAAAACTGAAGATACTAAATAAACAATAATATAAAACTAATTTAAAAACATCAAACTATAAATGTTATTACAACAATCCATATAAATTATATATAACAATTAATACCAAAAACTTGTTTCTAGAGTTAACTTGGAAATTTAAACTTATACAAATCCATGTAAACCATATCTATTTAAAAAACCTAAAAATAAAATTAAAAAAATCCTACGACATGAGGATCAAGAAAAACTTCATCTTCACGGCAATCAGCTAGAAAACCTGTCCAAGTAAAATTACTAATTTGATTAAAAATCAACAAGAAAAAGTAAGTCGTTATTTTCATATGATCAAACAAGAAGCTTTAGAAGCTTACCATAGGAATACATTTATGGCATAATCATCATTTCTTTGATTTTTTTGCTGGATGAACCTAAACATGTACAAGTTATCCAAAATCAATTAGTTAATAATAATAACAAAAAGGTCCAACCCTATTTCCCCCACCACCAATATGAGTATTAAACCAAATGAATGGAAAGAGAAGAAATGGAATGAATATTGCTTGAAAGTAACTAAGTAAGCACATTCGGTTTCAAAGTCCCCCAACGTACATACAGTTATGTTGTTCGGTTTCAAAGTCAAGTAAACTAAAACCATGGATTTCATAGCATCAACATGACTACCCAACTAACAAGCGTACATAAATCGATGTTTAAACATTAATACACTAAATTTATACTAACACCCCCTTTAGTTCTTACCATTTACACTAACACCCCCCTAAACGTACATACAATTATCTTTTTTGGCTGCAAAGTCAATTAAACTACAACAATGAATTTTATAGCATCAACATGGCTACCCAGCTAACAAACATACATAAATCGATGTTTAAACGTTAATACACTAAATTTACACTAACACCCGTTTATTTATTACTATTTACACTAACACCCCCTAAACGTACATACAGTTATGTCATTAATTTAGGTTTAAGGTTAGTGTTACGAATTAGGTTTATGGTTTAGGTTTAGGTTTTAGGGTTAGGGGTGGGGGTGGGGTTAGGTTTAGATTTAGGGTTAAGTTTAGGGTTTGTGTTATGGTTTAGATTTAAGGTTAGTGTTACGAATTAGGTTTAGGTTTTAGGGTTAGGGTTGGGGTTAGGATTTAGGGTTGGGGTTAGGGTGTAGGGTTGGGGGTGGGGGTTGGGGTTGGGGTTGGGGGTGGGGGTGGGGGTTGGGGTGGGGTTGGGGTGGGTGTGGGGGTTGTGGTTAAGGTTGTGGTTTAGGTTTAAGGTTAGTGTTATGATTTAGGTTTAGGTTTAAGGTTAGTGTTATGATTTAGGTTTAGGTTTAAGGTTAGTGTTATGATTTAGGTTTAGGGTTGGGGTTAGGGGTGGGGGTGGGGTTGGGGTTGGGGTTGGGTTTAGGTTGGGCCGGGTTGGGTTGGGGTTGACTTGATCACCTCTCTAGATCACCTCCTAGATTTTCTCTCCACTCTCCGCCATCCCCTCACATTTTTTTTAATGGTAGATTTTTTATAAGATCATTTTTCTCGTGGTTACCTCCTAGTTTTTCTCCCTAAGCCTATTCTCTAGCCCATTATATCCCGTCCCCTACATCTATATCCACTTTTTCTCTTATCTTCTCAAAAAATGTAGGTCTTTTACCCTTAACATATGTATGTATTAATGTACACACACGTGTGTGTGTTTTCGGGGGCAAGCTGTCATACCACCCAAGTAAATGCCTTGAAATATAAATTAGAATCTGTCAGAAAGTTTTATTCTATATGTTATAAAGAAACAATTTCCTATCATTTTTCTAAATTTTTGATCAAACAATACTACATATGCCACTTGTGTAGAAGTAGTTTTTACACAGGCAGTCTATCAAATGTTAGCATATGCATAAACTTTGAAATGCTGATGATCGACTAATATATGGAACAAATAAATAGAAGCTTATAGAAATACAACACAAAAAAAAACAAACAGAATGTGAAAATGCGGAAACAACAAACACCAACCAGAACTATAGACCCCAAAACCAATAAAACTTGAGAATTAAACATTATTGAAACTTTTATCAGCGATCTAGAGGAATTATAAGTTACTTGATTAGGTATCTTCAACCTACCCTTGCATACTGGAACTAACCCAGCAAGCGGTCTCCACAACATCAAAATGAGTATGGGAAAATGTATCAAGGGAATAAGTTACCTAAAAGGAATCCATCGTGATCTGCTTGAGCATGGTTGAGAAACTATAGTTCCCTTAGATTCTAGAAGAGAAGAGCACTCATCATTTGAAGTAGTTGAAAGAACAAGCCTCTGAAACTTTGCCGTTGTAATCAATATAGGGTTGTTAAAAAGCAGAATGGTCTAGTTTGCCGTTGAATAAATGAGTGAGACTAAGATGAAATAAAAGAAATAAGACTATTCAAACCCGTTGTAATCAATATAGGGTTGTTAAAAAGCAGAATGGTCTAGTTTTTCCTACAATCTAAACTCTCTGGAAGAGCTATGCCTTCAGTCGAGCACCCCCATTCTCTCTCTCTCTCTCTAGGTATAAGGAGCTCATCATATCCTCGTGAAGGGCATTAGTGTTTTCTATTAACAGAATCCACTTAAGCAAAAATGAGCCAAATCTCATATTCTATATGGCATCTTATGGACCAAAACACACTTCTAATACACCACAACCATGCAATCGAGTAGGCATAGTCCACTCTAAACAAAGAGGACCGACGACAGTGAACCATTCAAGCAACATTGAAGAATAAACTTAAATTGCTACAAAAACAGTATCAATCATGTAATTCCTTCTACTTCCATTTTTTGTAGAGTGAGTTTTCCCTGTATTTTGTGTTGCAAGTCAATTCACAACCAAAACTATCCCAATTGACCTTTGCGAGAAACCTACCTCCCAACCCACTCATACTAAGTATTCATAAAGCATGAGTTAGTTCTATCCACCATGAAGTTTAAAGTAGTTCAAGAGATTAACAAATTTCTAAGCTGTAATTAGACAAACAATGTCTTCCAGGGTAATAATATTTTCATCAAACTATCAAAATTCAGACTTAACTAAAGCAAAAATGCATCATAAATACAAACACTAAGAAAGAATCCCAGAAGCTACCTTGGGTAAATACGAAGAACGACACGTGCACATCCGATCCGGTAGGCGAAATTCAAGAACGAAGACACAACCAAAGCCTTCAACCTACGCCTCAAGGCAATCGTCTGACGAATAGCCCTAACAATCCGGCGAACCTCCTTGGTATAAGCCCCGGCTTCGATTAGCGAAGCAATCTCCTTCAAATCTAAAAACCCACAGGTGCAATTCCATTTTTCACTAAAGAGTCGAAATCTCGTTCCAATTTAACAGATAAATAAATAGATTAAATTAGGGTTTTGGGGGTGGTTGCTTCTGTTGTAGAGTGGAGGAGTGGTAGAGGAGACGGAATTGGCCGAGCTGGGGAGCTCATTCTCTTTCATCTCGACATCTGAGTCATAATTGGGAATGGGAATCAAAGTTTCGGTCGAGAGAGAGAGAGAGATGCAATTAGGGGGGTTGAAGCGCAGTCGGAGATGGGAAGGTTGACGTCGAGGATGGAGGATGATGGCCGGGCAGAGGAGATGAAGGATGGAGACTCACGAACTGGGGCGACCAGTGTGTGATGAGAGTGAGCACTGGCATGGCGAACGGTGGCTTGAAGGGAATCGTTGGCGACCAGGACCGAGATGGAACCGCGGACGGAGGCGCCAAACAAGACAATACAAGAAGGGAAGAACATGCAAGGACACAAAATATTTTATTTTTTAAAAGCGGACGTGACACAACATTTCGATCGCAAAGAGAACTTCGACACAAAGGTCGGCATTTTCAAAATCATTTCACGATAAGCGATTTAAGCAATAATTCCAGTCTTCGGCGACACTACTGTAGGAACCCAAGCTAAGCGATCCAATACGACAAGAAATAAATAAAGAGCTAATAGGATGCTCGGCGGAAGACTATACGTAGTGAACAACAAACGATATACAAGGCACGGCTAGTACAATTGCGGCATCAAAAAGAAAGTAAGTACTACAAGAGTTAATACTACAAGTAGCTAACAGAATACTGTAGTACAAGTCTATACAATCCCAAGCATAGTCTAGATGACTAGCTTATACCCATCGTCCTTGCAAAATACAAAAGAAGATAAGAGGGCCTCTAAAACCACCTCTTCAACCTTGAAGTCGGATCAAAGAGAACTAAGTTAATACGACAGCTGCGAGCTTGAGCAAGAAAGGTCCTGTCTGCTAGGATCTAAAAAGTCAGGGGGAATGGGTAAGTCATAAAGACTCGTAAGCTATCAATCATGCATGACATGGCATTATGCAACACGTTAGGCAAGACAATATTTCAATCATGTAGATGAATTATTTAAGATGCACATTATTGCACATAGTTCACATAATATGAGGATATAGAGGCTGGGCCGCTACGTAGACACGCAAAAGCAGACACTTTCGATAGCGTGCGATAATCGATGGTTGTGATAATACATCGATCTCGAGAGATGCTCGGGAAAACAATAGTCATTCTCAATGGTCGCGTATTGGTTGGCCAAGGAGAGCTCTTCCCACGGTGGCCGCCGGTGGGCGTGTGTGCGATAACAAGTATGCCCGGTGGACTTATGCAATGCCAAGTAGTATTTACTCAACAATCAATCAATATGGAGCAGTCCGACAAGAGCGTCCTCGTTCAAGATTTATATATAATCTCATCAATAAACAATCAAGATTGAGCTCGACAAGAGAGCGAACTCAATATATCAATTATCAAGTATGCATTTATTATGTCATAAAGATACAACATGACTTGATCCAATTCATTTCAATAGTCTAGAAATTAGTTTTCTAATTATACATGTAATAACGTCGTAAGGATCGATCATTGAGTCGGTATTGTTTGATAGCTCACTAATGTAAACTCAGTTGAGTCATTTCTATAATTCAAACCAAATAGAGTTAAACACTATTTGCATTTCCAACTTCTTTCTAAGTCATATCAATTAATCTAGGTCATTAATCAGTACATAACAATCATAGCCAAGAATAAACTCAAGTTCTAAATCATGGAACCCTATAATCACATTTTCCCCAAATAATGGTCGAAATTCTATGACCCAAGAATAATAATTATTCCTAATATAAGTAGAACACTTTT
>JABEVN020004105.1:0-15525 GCA_013146195.2 Codonopsis lanceolata | reverse complement strand
CTCGAAGAATAGACAACCACGATCCTCAAATGTTTCTCATGCTCCTCAGAGACTTGAATATACTAAAAATATCATCAATGAAGACCACTACGAAACAATCAAGATAAGCATGAAAAACACGGTTCATCAAATCCATAAACACCGCTGGCGCATTCGTCAACAAGCGGCATCACCACAAACTCAAAATGCCCATACCTAGTGCGAAAAGCCGTCTTGGAATGTCTTCCTCTCTAACCTTCAGCGGTAGTAACCCCATCTCAAATCAAGCTTAGAGTAGACAATAGACCCTTGCAACTGGTCAAAAAGATCATCGATGTGGGGTAGAGGATACTTATTCTTAATAGTCACCTTATTCAATTCTCGGTAGTCTATACACAACCGCAAACTCCCATCTTTCTTTCTCACAAACAAGGAGTGCGCCCCAAGGCGACACACAGTTTAACAAAACCAATCTCTAGAAGTTCTTGCAAGCGGGTTTTCAACTCCCTAAGCTCATGGTGCCATTCTATATGGTGCCTTAGAAATCGGTGAAGTCCCGGAATAAGCTCAATGCAAAACTCTAGTTCTCTATCGGGTGGCATAGCATGATCGGTAGAAAACACGTCGGGAAATTCACACACTAGGGACCTCTTCTAAGTTAGGCGAAGACTTCCTCTTATCAACTACGCATGCAAGATAACCCGTACACCCTTGAGATAATTTTCTAGCCCTCAATGCGAAATAAAGTGCCGTCACTCGAAGCATGATCACCCACAAAGCTTCGGGCACACCCGGCATATAAAAGGTAACTCTCTTTCTATGGCAGTCAACTATAGCATGATAAGCACATAACCAGTCCATGCCAAGAATAACATCAAAGTCACGTATAGGAAGAACTACCAAATCCGCATGCAAAGTGTGGTCACCCACCAAACATCACAAGACTTAAACACTTGAGGCAGCGAGCATATATTCCCGGCGGGGTAGACACTTCAAGCAAATATGGCAAGGTTGAGGCAACACGGGTTCTCAATAAAGTGTGAAGCAACATATGAATGTGAAGACCACGGATCTATGAGAACTCGAGCCTTATGATCGAATATAGAAGAGAATTACCTCCAATCACGGCCGTAGTAGACCCAGAATCTCGCGATCAGCGCAAATGCGACCTTGGACTTTAGGTTTCCGTCCCATCTCTCTTAGCCCAGGCTGTTGCTTGCCTTACCGTGACTAGCCTTAAACTTGGCGAGTCCTTCTTCTATGAGTTCCATCTCCATAATAGAAACATTTCCCATTTTCCCCGGCACCTCTGGTCGGTGTGTGCCCGGACCTCGGCACTGGCGGCATGCAAACCATAGCTTCACTACGCGACCCTTGCTTGCGCCTTAGATGCGGAAGTGTTATTACCTTGTTTCCCCGACTGTGGCCTACCTTGGCCTCCACTTCTCCGATCACGGTTCCCTTGGTGACCCCTTCTATTACCCGAACTGTTTCCCTGATTACTGGTCTGAGTAGTCTGTCGTGCACTACTAGCATTATTCTTAACCCGGTGTTCATCAATGTCTTGCTCCACCTCATACGCTCTATCAACTGCGGTCCGATAATCGGTGAGCTTAAGCGCTAAAATCTGCTTTCTAAACTCGGTTCTTAACCCCTTCACAAACTTGTGCGTTCTCCGTGCCTCCGTGGGAATCAGATATGTACAATACCGGCTCAATGCGTGAACCTTTGCGTATATACTCGCCCGCATCATACTACCTTGCTCAAGATCATAGAACTCTTTCTCCCTTTGATTGCGAACCACATCCGGCACATACTCATTCTTAAACTCTCTTTGGAAATTAGCCCATGTGATGGGAACTTGTTGCATCTCCCAACTCTCTTTCAAAACAGTCCACCAATGCTCGGCGGCTCCCTTAAACATAAAGGTTGCTAACATAACTCTCTCTTCGTCGGAACACCCCATCATGGACAATATCTTAATCATTTCCTCCATCCACAACTCGGCTTCTCTCGGTTTCGGTTCCCCAAGAAACGAACTAGGCTTTAGCTTAAGAAACCTCTCTAAAAGGGTAGTGTCAGTCCTTGGTCTCGGTGGTGGAGGTGGTGGTGGTCTTGCCTCCTCTGCCTGCTCTCCCACGCTGCCCGGCCCGGAAAAAGCTAACGTCTGCGATGTAGCTCGGCCATATCCTGAACTACCGGATCCTCACGGCGGTACCTCTACTTCAAAGTTCAACCAGAACTCTCACAGGTCTACCTCTCCCTGGATTAACCATCGGACTCCTACAAGAATTCACTCGGCGTTAAGAATCCACACACAATTAACCAACCCAACTAGGCCATGGAACCTATCTGGCCGACACTAACTAGCTCGATACCAAGCGGACGACGACCGACCCTACCCGACCCAATGCGAGATCCAAGTCGCGCCGTCCAAATCATCAATAACACAAGCATGCATAGGTAGGATCATAAAATTCATGTGGCGCAACATCGCATACATACAACAACTCGGCTACACTTGGCCGGAAAAACAACCTAATTTAAACAAGTCTTCGGCGACGTTACAGCCGGAACCCAACAACTACTCCTACAATTATTAACACATGCTTAATATCCTCAACGGCCACAACATGCCGGAGACAATAACAACAACAATAAATAACGAGCTTTAGCGGAAGAAAATCGTAGTGAACCATAACATATAAACAGGCTCGACATATAAGTCGGCTTACCAAAAGATTACAGGTATTAAGTAGTTAAGTCTATTACATCAACAAACACAACATATACCCCAAGCCAAGTCTACATGACTTGCTTCCCAACGCCTTACCAAAAAATAAAAGTCTAACAACAAGAGTCCAAAAGAGCAACCTGCTAAACAACCAACCAAACAAGTACAAGCGAGTCTATCCCGGACCGTCTCCTCGGCTCGGATCTAAGGAAAGACAAAGCAAACAAATAGGGTAAGTCGAAAGACTTAGTAAGTTACAAAAATGCATGTTCATGTTATAGCATGACATTTATCTCACTTATAGTACATGATCATCATATAGCACATAGCACATAGTTCACGTAAGTGCGGGAAAGTAAATCATACAAGTAGGATATGATAGTCACGGCCGCTCCGTAGTTCCTGCAATAAACTTTATTATACTTTATCGTGCAACATTGATGCTCTGTGAATGCATCAACTTTTATCAAGTACCACTCGATCTAGATAGCAAGCCAATGCGGCACTTAACTGATACGGCAAAGGGGCTACTTCCCCATTGCGGCCAACAATGGAGGTGTGTGTGAAGTCCTAGGTGCGGCGATCCATAGCGAGCACGAATCCCATAATTCGTGAAGGCGATGTATCGTCCCACCTTGACCCGATAAACAAACCAAATAATGCCAGCTGGACTCAATGTGATGCACAAGTAGATATTTACTTGACTAAACCAATCAAAGACCGAATTCGACAAGAGCGAACTCGACCAACCAAGTAGGGTATCAATCTCTACTATAAAATCATATCAAGGCAATTAAATTGCACAAAACCAATCTTTCATAAAACTTGCATAAATCATCAAACCAATCTCATACTTGAGTAAATCAAATCAAACGGTGTTCAAACTTCGTAGGGATTGAAACTAGGGTTCAACACGTTCAAATATTCCCTAAAGTCGACTCCGTTGAGTCTTTGCTCTAAATTCCCAAATTTGGAGAAATTGAAGCTATATGCTTCATAACCCAACCTAGGTCAATTCTAGGTTCAACAAGATTATAAACTCACTAAGGCAATGCAAAGTGATCCAAGTTCATCATAGAGTTCATTTCATAGGATAGAACACATAACACTTTCACAACATTTCAAGATGGCATAACTAGGGCATTTTCATAAATCAACACTTCCAACATAAATATCATACATGGCTTTAACATGCTCAAAACTTTAAATAGACAAGATGGAAGAGTATTATAAACACTCATAGGTAGGAAATCATCCTAAACATGCTCCTAGCAAGCTCATAGTTTCAACATACAAAAATATAGCATATGAAGCATACAAGTGCCCTCATTGACCTCAACCAACATAGACTTTGCTTCCTTAGGGTCAATGAGAACTAGAAGAAGAAGAAGATTAAGAAGGTAACTTACAAGTTATTCACCAAAGAAAGAACTAGAAGAAACTATTCGGATGGAAATGCTCCCCTTGATGAGCTCTTCAACTTTAATGAATGAGTCTTGGGCAATGGATGAATGGATGAAGGTAGATGATGATGAAGACCTTAGGAACCCATGGGAGAACTAGAGAGAAGGTGCAAATTCGTTCTTTGAAAGAGAGCTCAGCAAATGAGGAAGAGAAGAGCTGATTGTGGCTTATATTTGGTCAAATGGTGAGTGGGACAAGTGTCAAACACTTGTGGTCCCTTTTCAAATCAGATTTGGGGCTTAATGACCAACTAATGGACCCTTAATCTAACTTAAAATCTAGTTAGGGATGTTAGGACTTAAGTAGGAAGGGTTAGGGAGGTTTAGGATAGGTTTAAGTAGGGGTTTGAAGTGTACAATTCGTCAAATTCCGAAACAGGAGAAAACTTTCCCGTAACAGAGAAGCAAGTGAGGCGGGCGCCTCACATAGGCCCATGCGGCCGCCTCAAGTACTGAGGCTCTCCCAAGTTCAGACCATTCAGCAATTGCTCCCTGCATTTGAGGCGGGCGCCTCACCAGCTCCCATGCGGCCGCCTCGGCTCCAGAACCTCTAAAACTTGATCTAAACTTGGTCTAAATGGTCCCAAACTTTTGGGCAACCATTCTAAGGTCTAACCCTACTCAAAATGAGTCGGAAACACACCCGAACAACTCCCGGAACAAGCTAGGACAAGGCGCGAACCACGCGACGAATGAACAACGGATTAAACTCAAATCAACCACCAATCAAACTAGGATATCTTGGGCATGAAATAGGTTTGTTTCAACTTGAATAAGACTTGAATATAAAGCCAAGAACTCAACGAACACTTCGTACGTCGAAATAGAAGCAAATACGAGCAACGAGAGGAATCGCTAAGACCAATTTCAACGCGATTAAACCGGCGATTCTACAAACAAGTTTATATGATTCTAAACATGTTATGAACTTCTAGAATGACTTATGAATGATTCTAAGACATTTATATAACAAGTAGACATGCTCAACAATCAACCAAGAAAGTATAAAGACAAGCATAGAATGCGCATGCAGGAATACGGGGCGTTACAACTATTACTAAAACAGAAGCCGCTGCTGCCACGTGGCGGCTTTCTATGAAAAACTAAATTTTTAAAAGGGATTTTGTGATGCCACGTGTCACCATTAAAATAGTAAATGTTTTTTATTTTTTTTAAATTGATTAATTAAAGATAAAAATCTTAAATCTAATTAGATAAGATAAAAATCATAAAACTAATTTGATTTTATCCTGTTTAATTTATACAAGTTTAATTTGACGGAAACTCTTCAATTTTTATCTCTTTTCATTTTCATACTATTTAATTCATACAAATTATTCACAAGATAATTTTATGTTATTTGTTCTTCTACTAATATATATATATATATATATATATATATATATATATATATATATATATATATATATATATATATATATATATATATATATATATTAATTATTAATTACTAATCTATTAATTATCTATTAACTATTATTTAAATAGAAGTCGATGCTGCCACATGACGACTTTGTGTTGAATGCATAAAGTTTTAAACGAATTATGTGCTTCGACGTGTCAACTTCTTGTGAAGTTGTGAATTTTTTTTTCTTTTTCTTTGCTGCCAAAAATTAAAACCAGATAGATTTTAAAACTGATGTCTCCTTTATAGATGGTAAATTTTTTTTTTGCCAAAATCGGTTAGTACGAGATAAATTTTTATCACATTTGATTTAGACGTGTTTCACTTGATTAAGACTCCAAATTTTAATGGTAAAAGTGTTTTTTTTGCGAATAGATTTTATCAATTCTCATATATTTAATCTTTCAATTACATATTCATATGATCAATTTTGAATATTTACCTTATTTTTCGTTGTTTTCATATTATTTTAATTAAAAAATTTAACTATTTATTACAAGTTTAGAAAATTATCATCTTATTATAAATAATTTTTACACAAAAAAAAACTATTAAAATCGTGCATACGGTACTATATATGTATTTATAGTATTATTTCAAATCGGATATATTTTAAAACTGCTACCTCCTTTATCCATGATAATTTTTTTTTTTACCATTTTTTATGCCAAAATTGGTTAATACCGGATATATTTTATCACATTTGATTTAAACACGTTTCACTTGATAAGATATTATTTATATATATATATATATATATATATATATATATATATATATATATATATATATATATATATATATATATATATATATATATCACATTCGATTTATAGATGGTAAAAGTTTTTTTGGCGGATAGATTTTATCAATTCTCATAGGTTTTAATCTTTCAATTACATATTCATATGATCAATTATGAATATTTACCTTATTTTTCATTTTTTCTCAAAATTTTAACTATTTATTACAAGTTTAGAAAATAATCTTAATATAAACAACTTTTTCAAAAAAAAAAAAACTACTAAGACTGTGCATATGATACTATATAAATAAATTCTTCTTTTTTTTTTTGCTGCCAAAAATTAAAATCGGATAAATTTTAAAACTGATGTCTGCTTTATACATGGTAAAATGTTTTTATTTTACCATTTTTTGTTGTCAAAATCGGTTAATACCAAATATATTTTCTCACATTTGATTTAAATATGTTTCACTATATTAGGAATCCAAATTTTCATGGTAATTTTTTTTGAAGATAGATTTTATCAATTCTCATATGTTTTAATCTTTTGATTACATATTCATATGATCAATTTTGAATATTTACCTTATTTTTTGTTTTTTTTTCAAATTATTCTAATTAAAATTTTTAATTATTTATTACAAGTTTAGAAAATTATCTTATTATAAAAAACTTTTGGAAAAAAAAAACTATTAAAACTGTGCATATGGTACTCTATATATATATATATATATATATATATATATATATATATATATATATATATATAAATTGCTACCAAAATTAAAACGTGATAGATTTTAAAACCGATGTATCCTTTATAAATGGTAAAAAAAATTATTTTTTTTGGCCAAAATCGGTTAGTACGAGATAAATTTTTATCACATTTGATTTAGACGTGTTTCACTTGATTAAAACTCCAAAATTTAATGGTAAAAGTGTTTTTTTTTGCAAATATATTTTTATCAATTCTCATATATTTAATCTTTCAATCACATATTCATATGATCAATTTTGAATATTTACCTTATTTTTCGCTGTTTTCATATTATTTTAATTAAAAATTCTAACTATTTATTACAAGTTAAGAAAATTATCATCTTATTATAAATAATTTTTACACAAAAAAAAACTATTAAAACCGTGGATATGGTACTATATATGTATTTATAGTATTATTTTAAATCGGATATATTTTAAAACTACTACCTCCTTTATACATGGTAAAAGTTTTTTTTTTACCATTTTTATTGCCAAAATCGGTTAATACCGGATATATTTTATCACATTTGATTAAAACGTGTTTCACTTGATTAGGACTCCAAATTTTCATGGTAAAAGTTTTTTTTGACGGATGAAGTTTATCACATTTGATTTAGACGTGTTTCAATTGATTAAAACTCTTTAATTTTCATGATAAAAGTTTTTTTAACCTTTTTTTTCTGCCAATTCGGTTTGTACCGGGTAGATTTTATTACATTTGATTTAGATTAGTTTCATTTGATTAGGACTCCTCAATTCCCATGGTAGAAGTTTTTTAAGTTTTATTATTTTACCAAAACTCGGTCAATTTAAAATAGTTGTTATCCAATTTAATTAAACGTGCTTCACCAACACTACAAACAACCACTACGAAATACTTCCCCTCCATCAAACACCTCCTCGACGAGTCTGTCTTCGTGGTACTTCCCCTCCCCTCCCTCCGTCTCACACTGACACTAAGAATAATTGTTCGATTTTATAATTCGCATGAATTTTCGGTTTGATGATTTGGTGTGATCTCACGTTTATTTATTTATTTATTAATTATGAGAATATCTTGCTGTTGTTTGTTCATTCAAATAGCTTGCAGATTATATTTATAAAAATAAGTTTCAGAAACAACACTAAATCAATCGTGCATCACACGGGTGATAGTTTGTGGGTGTTTCTGTGTCATCGATATGATTAAAAATATGTTTGTGTGGTTTGTATGAAGTGTTTGTTATAAAACAAAATAAAATAAAACAAGAAAAAGAAAAAGAAATGGGGTAGAACAGTGCATTTGGTGTGTGTATTATGATTAGTGAGTAGTAATAAATGTAGGTGCCGTTTGGTAGTCAGGATTAAGGCCAGATAGGATTAATAAGTCGAGTTATCTGATGTTTGGTATGCAATAGGTAGTCGGGACTAATAGCACGAGTTATCCGGATAAAGTCATTATCTCCTCACTATTAATACAAAGGGAGAGGGTGGTGTTATTAGCGCCCTCACACAATAAAATTGGATTAACATTTGTAATCTCAAAACTACCCCCGATATACAAGTGATGATTAACAGCGAGGGCACTAATAATACTAGGATTAATAATACTGCTTATCCTTGTCCGACTACCAAACAAGCCCGTAGAAGCTTAATAATGATTTTTAAAAAAATGATGTTAGTTATTGGGTATTATTTGGATAATACCAATTTATCAATGAATATTATTGTTTCACAGTAATATATGTAGAAGCGTAATAATAATTTTTAAAAAAATTAGTGTTATTAGATAATATCCAAAACTATTTATCTATCTATTAACTATTACTAAAACAGAAGCCGCTGCTGCCACGTGGCGGCTTTCTGTTAAAATGCTTCAAATTTTTAAAGAATTTCATGCTTCCACGTGTCACCCTCATATTAATTGTAATTTTTGTTCTTTTATTTTTCTGCCAAGACCGATTACCGATAAAAATTACTCATAAAATTTTATGATAATTTTTACGATTAGGATAAGTTTTATCACATATACGATTAGTTTATGATAACTTTTACAGTTATGATAAGTTTTATCACATACACCGTTAGTTTAGGATGATTATATCTGTAAAATCAAATGCGATACTTTTGATTTTAAACGGTTAGTTTATGATACTTTTTTTTTTGCGGATATATGTTATGCTTTTTTTGGTATGGGATTTTGTGATATTATAGTTTATCACAAATTGAGTTTTTTATATTCTATTTTCACTCAAATTGAGCTAATTTAAATTTGTTCTACGTGTTTTGTGTGTGTGGGCGCGCCCATGCGTGAATTTGAAAATGTTGCAAATTAAAAATGTTAAAAATTTTCCTGTCAAAAATTAAAACCGAATAAATTTTAAAAATGTTGCATCCTTTATACATTGTAAAAAAATTACCATTTTTTCTGCTAAAATCAGTTAATATCGGATAAATTTTCATGCTAAATGTTTTTTTGGAAGATGGATTTTATCAATTCTCATAGGTTTTAATATTTTAATAAAATATTCATATGATCAATTGTGAACATTTACCTTATTTTTCATTTTTTTCAAAATTTTCAAATTAAATTTTTAACTATTTATTACAAGTTTAGATAATAATCTTAATATAAACAACTTTTACAAAAATAAAAATAAAATACTAAGACTGTGCATATGGTATTATATATTTAAATTCTTTTTTTTTTCTGCCAAAAATTAAAACCGTATAAATTTTTAAAACTAATGTCTCCTTTATACATGGTAAAAAAATTATTATTTTACCATTTTTTGTTACCAAAATCGGTTAAAACCGAATATATTTTATCACAATTGATTTTAACTGACTCCAAATTTTCATGGTAATTTTTTTTGGCAGATAGATTTTATCAATTATCATAGGTTTTAATCTTTCAATTACATATTCATATGATCAATTTTGAATATTTACCTTATTTTTCATTTTTTTCAAATTATTCTAATTAAAAAAATTAATTATTTATTACAAGTTAAAAAAATAATCTTATTATAAACAACTTTAAAATAAAAAACACTATTTACCTCAATTCTCATGGTAGAAGTTTTTTAATTTTTATTATTGGGATAAGTGTACCATTAGTCCCTGAACTTTGGCCGAAGCCATCATTAGTCCCCAAACTTCAAAAAGTTTCACCATTGACCTAAGTAGGTCTTTTTTGCTCATAGAAGGTCCCTAGCCCTAACGCCGTTAGTTTATTTCCGTTAAGTGAGCATGTGCCACTCACATGCACCAAATAAGGGGGCAATGTATAACATCATCAAAATATAGGGGTAATGTGATCCATTTAAGGAATTAGGGATTACTCTTTGACAATTGACAATCTGATTGTTTAAAATAATTATATTCATTGTAAAATTATAGATTAATTAAATTTTTTAATTAATTAGAAAAATTATTAATTACAAATTTTAAGTTTCTCTCTCTATCAATCTGTTTCTCAGGCCCCATATAGAAACCGACATCTTCCCCTAGCTCGCCTTTTCCCCAAAAGGTCTCTAATCTCCATCTTTGAATTTCAATCTCAGCCTCCATCCATCTATCTCCCTTTCCCTCGGCCACCATACACCTATTTCTCATCGGATCTTTGTACACCCACTCCAATCACCGTTCCAATTCATAAAATTCATCTTTAATTCAAGGCCTTCACATCCCAGATCTCCGCTTTCCTCCAAAAAAGCCTCTCACGCTCGGATGTGCGGGCAAGGCCTACACCCACCTCCATCTATCAAACCTTCATCCAATAGCTCCGCCATTTCTCCATGTTAGGCGCTCAAACTCGGTATGCCTCCTTATATTCACTTTACCCCCTTACTTTGATTAAGTTATACATAACCCCCTTAGTTTGTACATGTGAGTGGCACATGTTCACAACGGAAATAAACTAACGGCGTTAGGGCTAGGGACCTTCTATGAGCAAAAGACCTACTTAGGTGGTGGTGAAACTTTTTGAAGTTTGGGGACTAATGATGGCTTCGGCCAAAGTTCGAGGACTAATGGTACACTTATCCCTTTATTATTTTACCAATTCGGTCAATTTAAAATGGATTTTATCTAATTTAATTAAACGTGTTCCACCAACACCACAAACACCCACTGCGAAATACTTCCCCTCCATCAAACACACCTCCTTGACGAGTTTGTCTTCGTGGTACTTCCCCTCCCCTTCTTCCGTCTCACACTCACACTAGAAATATTTGTTCGATTTTATAATTCCCATGAATTTTTGGTTTTATGATTCGGTGTGATCTCACACATTATTTATTTATTTATTAATATTTATTAATTATGAGGACATTTGTTATTGATTCATTCAAATAGCTTGTAGATTATATCTACAAAATTATATTTCAGAAACAACACTAAGTCATTGCATGGGTAATAACCTAGTTTGTATCATTCAAGGAGTACCTAAATAGAAGGGTAGTTTAGTCCTAATAAACATTAATCTTAAATAACTTCTAAAGAGCGTAGTGAATAAATTTAAGATGTAGTAAATATAGCATCTTCTTGTTTCACAATATGGATTTATCCTCTTGCAGACTCGAATAGTAGCCATCTCTCAAGTTCTCATCTTCAAGAAGTACAATAATAATTAATTGTTGTCATCATCCTTATTATGGACTACCTTGATCCCAACAACTGTCTATTCTGTTGACGAAGGGGATGATTTTGATGGGAGTTTTGATTTTGTAGTGTTGCTGATTGAATTCTCAACATTTGATGAAATTGAGTGGAGGAGAGAGTAAATATTTTGAGAAGAAAATATTGTTTCTAAGATGAAGCTGGAGGTTTGATACTTGGACTCCTATTCGACCATCTAACTACCTTCCCATTTGGTTATATTGTTAGTTTCTCCTAATTTCACTCATGTAATGTATTCCTGATATTCTTAATTTGTACATTTGTTCATAGTTGTAATTTCCTTCATACCTTTTAACAATACTCAACCTCTTGCGAGTAGTTAAAGTATGTGATAGTCATTTGAAATGGTTATTAATATGGATAAGTACTTGTAACTTGCAAAAGACACTGACTTTTATTTAACTATGGTTGTCTTCGGGTTTTAGGATGAAGAACAATGCAGCCTACGATATTATGTCTTAAATCAGTCTTCGGGACTAATTTGATCGAAATAAAAAAAAATTAAATAATTTTTTGGTCCATTGTCTTTCAGAAAATAATTTGTTTGGTTGTACCATTTGAAAATAATTTAGTTTGGTCTTACATGTTGCAATTCGTTGTTAGATTCTCTGCCCTCCCCGTAAACATTACAATTGCCGTCAAATTTTGTTAGGAAAAATCCAAAGTGCCACTACCGTTAAATGAACGGGTAAAGGCCTCAAACAAGTACATCAAACAAAGCAAATTGATCAAAGAAGACCACCTGCATTGTATAAATGGGAAGTGGCTTGATATTCTGTAATAGGCCTTTCTTTCTTCTTCTCCACTTGCCTTTTCAAGAATTCCCTAATCAATTCCAACTGCAATTCGTCTCTCTTCAATTTCATCTTCTTCAGCGTTCATCTAATGCTTCTGATGCATCAATTGTCCTTTTCTCAGCCCTTTTTTTGATGATTTAGCTGGTTTGGGGTTTGTCACCCTCCTTGCCCTAATTTCTTGAATTTGGTGCAAAGATTCTTGATTTTGGGTTTGTTGGGTTTTCTTTCGGTGGAGGGAATCGTGACTTTCTCCTTGTGACGGGGACAACTTTGAGGTAGTGAATCTCACGTAGTTCATTTGTGTTCGTGGAGACAATTCTTCATGAGAATTGTGGGTTTTCTTATTGCGCCGTGAGATCGAAGTTTTGGAGTGCACACTAGTTCGAGGGTATGAATGAAAGGTTGATTTCCATAGAAATTAAGATAAGGGTACTTTGGTCATTTAAGGCATGTACGGGTAATTTGACGACAATTGTAATGTTAACGGGGAGAGGGAGCATCAAATCTAACAACAAAATGCTACATGTAAGACCAAACGAATTTATTTTCTAATGGTAGGACCAAACAAATAAGTTGAGGAACCAAAAAAATATTTAAATCTTAAAATTAAACCCTTGGACTCATATATATCATTTGCGAGTGACTAATCAGGTAGCTATCTAAAATTTTCTTTTTTACTTAAATCTCGTGGTTGAATAATGCTCAGAACTTTTTCAAGGACTGCCTCATTGATCGATGTTTTATTTAATCTTTTTCCTTGCAAGTGGACAAGACTATTATAGAATAGACTCTAAGCAAGGGTCGAACCCACAGAGACAAGTGATCACTGCAAGTGTTATAGATAACAAATTATTAACCTAAGGGGTTTTTTTATGTTTAATTCTATTCTAATTTACTAGTTATAGATGTTAACTAATTAGACAGTAATAACATATATAAAGATCTTATGGTGAGTGGAAATCTAGGATTCTGGGTTTCACTTATATCTCCTTTATGTTCAATTCATAATAATGTCATTCAATGTCTTGGGTTCGCTCACTAAAAATAGATATGGTCTTGAACAATTGGCCCTCCTCCCCGCAAAATTCATCCATTCCATATCCTAAGCACAGAACCGTAATCTAGTCTGTCACCTAGATTTATGATCTATCTGTCACCTAGATCATGTAAGAACCTGGTCCTAACTTATCACTCTCGTGCTTCGATAGGTCCAATTTATTGTGTTGGTGAGCCAGTGTACGACATATGCATTTGGCCATGCAGGTATCCGCACCTCTAAGCCTATATTATTTGCGATTACATTCATTTGTTCAAAGCGAAATAATAAAGGGATTGATAAACAACACAATCAACAAGCATTGAATAGACATAAATATGAGAATCAAAACATAAATTCGATACAAGTTACCTCCCACCTCCTAGATTAGGGATGATTTAGTTCATCATAGACCTACCTAACAAAGACAAGATGATGGAAGACATGATTTGATCTTCAATACTTGAAATTACAAAACCTAATTATGTTATACAATCTAAAACTACCTAAAATCTATGTAGAGAGAGCTCGGCCGCCCTCCTTATGCTTAGCCTCTGACACTTTTATATATATACTGGGAGTTGTGATTGAATCGAATGACCTGTGAAAACCCGAATTTTGCGATTTCGCCTACCTTGCTGCCGCAAGCCGGATACCTTGCGTCCGCAAGGACCAGTGTGTGCTTCTTGGCTCTCGACATCAGCTTGAGGGACATGTACGCCTACCTGGCCGCAGAACTGAGGCACTCTTTGCGTCCGCAAGGTGTCCGTGATTGACATACTTTATTTTCTTCAATTTTTCTTTCTTTGTAATTTGCACTTACAACCTCGAGTTTCAGTATTTTCACGAACAATCTCGAAACTTACAAAACTCACCAAAAACATATATTAGTCTAAAAGACTCATGAAATAGCCTAATTCAAGTCAATAGAAAAATCGACGTGATAAAATACATCGATCAAATACCCCCAAACTTGAACTTTGCTCTCGTCCACTAGTAAACAAATAAACTTATAAATACAAAAACATCTAAATAACAAAAATTAAAATCTTTTGTGAGGGTGACACTATTTACACTCCTCTATAAACCCACAAACTCAGGAGACTCTTTCGAAAGTGACTCGACTATGCAGATAAATACAAAAACAACATATAAATATAAAACTAAAATACAACATAAAATCTTTTGGTCATCAATCCTGCCATGGCATGCATGTAATCTCGCTGGTGCTCACCACATATATGCAAAAGCTTAGTCATATAGAACCAACTAGTTTTTCTTAATGTCGCTACTACTTTTAATTTCTCCGTGTGTGTGTGATCACCGCCTTAAAGAATATCTTGACTAAACACAGCTTTTATTGAGCTAAACACCACATTCATATGAAAATTACAGTTTAATAGAAAATTATGCATTGAGAAGTATGAGATCTACCATTCAAACTCGGTCACCATGCACGTAAAGGTCCCAAGGATTCAAAAGATTTACACATCCATCCCATGCACTTCTATGTATGTATACAATGCTCTCTTATCCCAATGACTTGTAATAGCTAAGATTATGCTAACACAAGGAGCTTTAGGGTGAATAATAATGAATATGGAGTGTGTGATCAATTTTATGTTACTCACTTGACAATAAACATAACATAAGCATCAGAAAGATCATTAGGACTTTTAAGCTTGTAATGTAAGGCCAAGGTTGGGGGATTTGATGGAAAGGTATTGGAATTCAAAGTGAGAGAGTAAGACTACCCTTATCCCCTCATCAAGCAGTTTTCCCCATTTAGGCTGGGACTGCAAAGACCACAAGGAGGGGTACTTTGTGTTACTTTTCACTTTTCTTCTTCAATCCCTCCCAAACTGTTTTGGCACTAGATTTTCTAAAAAATATCACAAATTCTTTCTAACATATTTTCTCT
>JABEVN020004104.1:0-15538 GCA_013146195.2 Codonopsis lanceolata | reverse complement strand
TTTCCTCGACTCCATTCATTGTCGAAGTTAATGAATGCCTCCAACACTCTTTCCTCGCGACTTAGCTTTAACCACCGTTAGGTTCTTAGTATCATTCATCGTAGCTCGGCCACTTCTGCTCGAGCCCCGATATGACTTTATTTTCGCAAATTTTTCCTTCTCTCTCTTGACAAGAAAACTGGTCGCATCAATAGCCGCTCAAACCATGGATTCTTCAAACTTCACCGACGGTCCCAACAAAGTCGATGGCTGGGACTCAAGGCTTTGCTTATTGAGTCGAGCATTGGCGGCTCCTTTGCACCTTATATCACGACACGGTCTTCCCGAGAATGACAAAACGCCTACCGAGCCGGAGAACTCCTGTTGTTAAAGCTTTCAGAATCTACCGAGCAAGAGAAGGCGAGCCGGTCGATTTTGTGTTGATCGGGAAGCCTCACCTCCGACTCGTCTTCATGATCCGCCGGATTTCTTACCTTCCCATCGGGTGGGCCGAGCCCCGAGTTGATATTGATCCGTAGACTCCCCATCCATATCGGGCTCTTGCCACGAATAAGTTCCCTAGTGAATGCGAGGATTGTGCTCGTGCCGAGCTCTACGCCGACCTTCTTCTCGCTTCGTTACGTTAACCGCTTCTTACTTCATCATCCTTTAATAACTTTACAATTTATGCTTTTCCCTGAGTAACATTCTCTTGTTTTATCCGTATATGAGGCAATTAATGACGTAGCAAATTCATGCAGTCGCGAAGAAAAGCTCCAACAAGCGAGCTAAGCACTTGTCAACTCACCATACCATCAATCTTCCCACTGGTCCCGCTAACACTTCAAGCCGAGGAACAAACGCCAACAAATTAACCCACCAATCTGCAAATAATGATCTTTTCTCGCACCTCTTGGCGAGAAACAAAGGAATGTCTCTCCCACCAATCATCAATGTGGAATCTATCAAAGCCCGAGGAGGAACAGACGCCGGCAGACAAAGCGGCATGGAAGACAACACTCCCCAATCCCCTCCCGGCAGTAAAGAAGATTTTGTTATGCCCGACGACCAACCTAAAGCGGCCGCCTCATTGTGGAGCTCGCCAATGTACCCGACCTCCATAACATCGCCGCATTACACAAAAGAAGTGGTTTCCGTGCCACCGCCATCGACTTGGCTTGATGAAGCGACTTGCATCATAGTGCACGCATCCAAAGAAGAAAGTACGCCGCACTGTGCAAGCTCGCCTTGATCGACGAGACGGGCATGCATGACCGAGGTAATACTTCTTCTTACACTTGCTTCCTTTTCTTTCTCTCTTATAAACCGCAATTTGTCCGACAGATCGCCAATAAATCCATTTTGATGTACGAGCGCCTCGATCACCAACCTCAACAAGAACAACACTCTTATCGCCGAGAAGGACACCTTAACCATCGAGAAGAATGCTTTGGAGGAGAAAATCAATCGCATCCGAGCCGACCTTAAAAATACCGAGGAATCCTCACGAGCAAGGTAACCGAAGCTCTCGAAGATCGGCCGAAGACCGCCTCTAGAATCCCTTAGAACCTTTCCAAGAAATCCCCTAAGAAACCGCCTCAACAACATAGCCGGTGCGCAGGAACTCCGTGCTTGTCAAAGCGACCTTGAAGCTGCCAATGCCACCATCACCGACCTCGAACAAAAGCTGACGGAGGTTGGCTCCTTGACCAGTGAAGAACAGAGACTGAAAATCATTGAAGATTACAAGGGCTCGAGCGACTTCGCCACCAGTGTTGTGAAGGTGAGGCTTACCCTTTCTATTGTGGTATGAACCACGCCTTAAGGCGTAGATTGCTTATAGCTGGCTGGAAATTCGCCCGAGCAACTTGCCGAACGGGGAGCCAATCCCTTATTTTGCTCGCTCGCGCGCCCGCCACTCCTCGCGTGCCCTTTAATGAAGATGAATTGAGTCATTGGCCGAGGCCGACATCGAGAAGGGCTTGTCACCGTGGAATCCCTCCTCATTAGTCCTTCGTGTTACCGAGCTATGACGTAAATTGGAGGTCTCAAGCTCCACCACCACCGACAATGCTCAAGGTCAAGCCGATGATGAAGTTACCATCTTGGAATACAACCGAAGGTACCGAGGAACCCGCCTCGCTTCAACCGAGAACAACACCGCCTTTGTGCTTGAACTCGTAACACTGGCCTGCGTGCTTTTCTGGCCTTCGTGCCTTGTCTCAAACAATTTAATTTTTGTCTGTAATATTTTAACTTGCTTTCCTTTATTTTTGAATGACTGCATAATATAAGTTTTGGTCAAACAAAATCACCTTTTACTCGCTCTAAAGCGATCACCATTTAGCTAAGTCCCACTCGAACACCAACTCCTCTTACGAGCATAAAGCCCTCTATGCTCGTAAAAAGAGACTAATTCGAGAACCGGGAAACCTCTCCTCAAATCTTCTCGAACATAAAGCCCTTTATGCTCGAACAAAGACTTAAAGAGATATTCAACTCGAACACCAACCCTTTAACCGAGCTAGAAAAGCTCATGCTCGATAAAGAGAATAATCGAGAAAACAACAAAAGCCAACTCGAAGACCCACTTTCCAAACACAAGGTTGAAAAGACAATCGAGTTTCACCATTATTAAATATCATGAGAAAAAGGATCAAAGAATTACATATTGCAAATCAATTACCAATAGTATTTCTTCAAATGATCCGCATGCCATGGATGCTTTAACGCGTCACCATCCTCTGTTCGCAACATGTAAGTGCCTTCCTTAATGATTCTCAAATCGAAAAGGACCTTCCCAGCTTTGGTGACAGTTTTCCCCATTCACTGATGGCCCTGCCTCAATCTTACTTGAGGACCCATCCCCACAAAGAAACGATCGACCACGAACTCTCTTATCGTGGTGAGCCTTTGCTCGTTGCTTATAGTTGGCCATTCTCATCTTAGCCTCCAACCGTTTTTCCTCCAATAAATCCAAATCGCTACTCGAAATGTGTTATTAGACTCAACATTGTAGTTTAAAACCCTATGAGTGGGTAAATACATCTCCACCTGGGCCATAGCATCGATCCATAAGCCAAAGAAAAGGCGGCTCTCCCTGTTGACCCCTTATCGCGCTCTAATCGCCCACAAGGTCAAGGCATCTACCCATCTTCCAGCTTTTTCTTCCAAATTCCTCTTCAAAACATGCAAGATTTGTTTATTCGCAGCTTCACCGCCCATTGCTTGTGGATATGCCACGATGATTGCCAATGTTTTACCCTCATCTGCTCGCATGCCTTAGTAAACTTTTCCGAAAACTGAGTCCCATGATCAGACACAATTGCTCGCGGGACTCCAAACCGACACCATATGTGCTCATGTACAAAGTCGATAACATTTACCTCACTTATGGTTGCCAATGGTTTCGCTTCCACCCATTTAGTAAAATAATCCACAGCGACTACTGCATACTTGAATTTTGAGCGAGCTACGGGAAAAGGACCAATCAAATCTATCCCCCACATATCAAACGGCCATGCGGCTATAACAGGGGTCTGCTCGGTAGATGGCAAACGTGGAATGTCCGCATAACGCTGACATTTGTCACACCGGCGAACATACATCTCGGCATCCCGTCGTAATGTTATCCAGTAAAATCCAGCTGCTAACACTTTCTCGGCTAGTGATCGTTGACCAGGGTGACCTCCACACTTGCCTTCATGCACCTCGCCCAAGATTCCTTCCGTCATCTCTGGTCGAACACACCTCAACAGAGGTCGGGTATAAGATCTCCGATACAAAATGTTATCCAAGACAATGTAACGGCATGATCGTTTCTGGATGGTTCTAGCTTCCTTTTTGTCTTCAGGCAGCACCCCATGCTCGATGTAAGCCCGAAGATCATCTATCCAACATTTTGCAGCCGGCTCTATGTCCATAACCACTTCCTTCTCAATGACAGGAACCTCCAAATGCTCGATCATGACTCCAGGATGTAAAGATTGAATTTCATCCTCAGCCATCTTCGACAAGTAACCGCCGCATGTTATCCTCCCGAGCAATTCTCACTAATTCCCAGTAATCAAAATCCTTTAAAATTTCTTTTACCATCGCACAATAGCGAACCAAGATCGGGTGATGTACTCCATAATCGCCCTTGACTTGATTCACCACCAACTGAGAATCACAATATACAATCACTGCCCGCACTCCAATGTCTTGTGCGAGCTCGAGCCCAGCAATTAAAGCTTCATACTCGGCCTGGTTGTTTGAAGCTGGGAATTTGAAACGCAGTGCCTTCTCAAATTCTACATCTTGCTCTGGTGGAACTAACACTAGACCAGCACCACTCCCAAATCGACTAGCCGAACCATCTACATGGAGTTCCCAACAATATTCTGGCCTCGGCTTTGGACTTACATTACTCTCGCCGTTGCTTTTACCCACCATTTCTTCCTCGTCGAGTCCTTAAAACTTGCTTCAGCCACAAAATCTGCCAAGGCTTACGCCTTAATAGCTCGCCGGGGCTGATAGTCAATATCAAACTCGGTTAACTCAATCGACCAAGTGAGTAACCGTCCAGAGGTATCTGGCTTGTGCAAAATCTTTCTCAAGGGCAAATCCGTGTATACAACAATTGAGTGAGCAGAAAAATAAGCTCGAAGTTTCCGAGCAGCAACAACAAGCGAGTACGCCAATTTCTCTGCATTAAAATATCTTCCCTCTACATCAGTGAGGGCTTTTGATACATAATAAACATGCTTTTGTACATTGCCTTCCTCCCTAATCAAAACAGCGGTTACCGCCTGCTCGGTAGCTGCCAAATAAACATACAACTTTTCCCCAAAGACCGGGCTACTCAATAAGGGTGGACTTCCCAAATACTTCACCAATTCTTCAAAAGCTTTCTGGCATTCAGGAGTCCATTCAAACCCTTTATTACCCCGAAGAACCTTGAAAAAAGGCAAGCAACTCTGGCTTTCTGGCATTCAGGAGTCCATTGTCATCCAGCGGTTAGGATATCTGGCTTTCACCCAGGAGACCCGGGTTCGATTCCCGGCAACGGAACCAACTGATGCGTCCAAGAAATCTGGAGGCACTGAATAAGCCCAATCCGAACACCTGGCTTTCAACGTGTCCGTGGATCCTCTAAGCCGAACTCTGCAATATGAATGAACAAACATAAACTGGGCAGGGGCACTCCCTGCAAAGGCCCTCCGGCGTGTAAATCAGTATAAGAGAGTAAGCAATTTGACAGAGTTTTGGCTAGAGAATTAGATTGCACATACATTTCTCCACATTTTTGCCAAGCTTTTATACGCACCGGAGGCATAACTGCCCATAACCATGAATAACCGCCCATGATTGGCATTAACTGCCCAGGATCTATATTAACTGCCCATGATTGGCATTAACTGCCCCACAAACGGTCATGGCCTCTAATAAACATGCATTTAATTAGCTCACTAATGACAACGGGTTATCCGGAGAACTTGCCAGTCATTACCGCCGGCCAGGATTCTTGCTCGGGTGTAACCACCCTCAACTGTTACCTTGATCTTTACCGAACATGAATGTCCTCAACTATTAACAACTCTTACTGATGCAGACGAGCAATGATGCTCATTTATCAATTTTGCTCGTTTAGCTGAGCCCTCATCTCGCAAGTAACTAACCTGACCAAAACTAAGGTTTTGTCCGGTTGCTCGCGTAACACCTTTGCTCGCTTGCTCGGAGGATACACACGCCTGACACGTGGCTCATGACTTGGGTCTTATTGGGCCAGGCAACTCAGATATTAAACCACTCAATTTGGTTCCTAGGGACTAGATTGGATGGAGTGTTTCCAAAATTTTGGTTCCCATCTATATTATAAAACGATACAGTTTGTAAAGTCTAATTACTGATTTGGATTGATTTTTAATAAAAACAACTATCGGTCAGTATTAACTCTTGCATATTTCAAACGTGTGTGAAAGTTTATTTCCACAGATTCTGTTCATCTTTTCTCTTATCTTTCTTTCTCTTCAAGTTGGTTTCTCTTTCTTTTCTCTCTCTTCCTCTATATTCTTCCTATTCTTCCCAATTCCATATTCCTCTTCCTCTTTAAACACTCTCTCGATTTCTCCCAGTTCCCAATTTATTTTTCAAGTCGATTTTTTTTTAATTTAGCATATAATTTAAAAAGGGAAACAGAAGTACAGAATGTGCGAAGTGGGAAGGACAAAGAATACAGTAAGGTTAGTGAATTGTGAGTGATTATTTGACTGTGGGTGATTGTAGAATGTTTGGGGGGACGTCACAAAAAAAAAGGAAAGAAGAAGTACAGAATGCGGGAAGGAGAAGTGAGAGAGAGAGAGATAGGGATTAGGCATGAGAGAGTAATAAAAAATGTGTAATTAAAAATGTGTGTGTTTGGAAGGTGTATGGGTGAGTGTACAGAAAGACAAAGAAGAAGACAAGTTGTCTCCTGTATATATGATGTGGTTTGTTTTAAAAAATAGATTTGAATAGGAAGTATTGAAGAGTCTCGTGTACATGTTTTAGTTTCTTAAGGAAGAATTAAAAGGGCGCACATGGCTGATTTTGGGAGTGAACGGATGTATTGTGCATAAAAAAATAAATTATTGAATAACTTTTAATGGACCAATTTAACGAGTATAATCATTCTATATTGTATATGAGGTTAATTATTAGACATTGGTACCAACACTGTACTTACGTAATCTACTTATGTCTTAAATCGTAGGTTCAGACCGATGCATGTAACAACATACCTTTAAGTACAAGTGATTTTTGCGCAGCAACACTATCTATAAGGAATTGTGTTTCTTTTAGGTTATTTGCAAAAGTATAGAAATACTTTTAATGTTAGGCTTCCGCTGATTCTTGAATTATTTGATTTTTTCATTTGTCATGCCCGACCTCGTGTCGGTAGTTACTTTGACTCCGTCGTTAGCCTTTGTTGAATGTCTTCATTATGAATTCGTTATCGCAAATTTTCGTGCTTAAACTTGTCTACATGAAATACTTTTTATTATCGAAAAATCTATTTCGTATTTGTCAACTTGTCGGCATACTCTTTTGTATTGAAAAAATAACGATTTGCAATACAAATATTATTTTGATAGTGGTACATTTATAGTACTATCTATGTTTTGAAAATGATTATGATCACTAAGTACGAACAACCCGTCATGGGGATTATGTGACAAACAATTAAATAAATTAAATTGCACCACTTGATCCATGAGTGCGGTAATTCGGATATGTCATAATAATGTATCCTTCGGGGGATTTGTGTACCCTTCGGGGAATTTGTATACCCTATGAGGGATTTGCGTACCCTTCGAGGGATTTGGTTCTGGGTCAATAGACCCTTACGTGATCTTAATAAATATATTTGATTTTCGGTTATTACTAACTAGTATGGGACAACAAACTTAATTAATCCACATTTTGTTTTGTTTGAACTCTCAATTTAAAAAGAATTTATATTTTTTTGTCGTTCGATACCTATTTTTTGATTTTGCAAGCTATCAAATATATAAACTCTGTTTTACATACAACACGATTATTCTTTGAGTCACCCCCTTAGAAACCGGAGGGGCGACGTATAATCTTACTGAGCTTTGTTCGCTCACCCTTCACATCACTCTTCTTCCAGGTCGAAATTAAGGACTAAGCTTGAGATAAATGATATCAATGAAGGAATCAAGATTTCTAGAGCATACTCATATGTTTTGGAATTTAATAGGGAAGTAGTTAATTTAGTAGACTTTTATTTTGCAATTTATTTTGGATGATTGTATTTTAAATTGAAAACTTTTGTAATTCTAGTTGGATGGCGTTTTAATTTAATCTTTATTTAAATTTGAATTTATAGTGACGTGACCAAATGTGAGTCCAAAAGGGTCGGACCCGAGTTTGGGGCGTTACACGTTATTTATAATTTGTGAGTTTCTCAGTAATTCAAATTTGGGGATAAGAACAACGTTTATATAGCCAATGATTTTTCTTTGGTGGGTAGTTTTTGAATATCAATTCGATTACAAGAATTCTTCAAATGGGTTTCCAAATCTAAAGGATGTTCATTTTTAATCTAGGGGGGTGAGAACATCGTTTTTTTAATCTCAGGTTCCTTGGCAACACCAGAGAAGAAATCTTCGTTGAAGGAACCTACTAAAATCGATTTTCTTTTTTTGACACAACTTATTTCAAACCCCTTAATTCACCGCCTTTACTAGCCGCTGTCGCGTGGGATGAAGAATTCTGATAGTTTAACATTGATAAATTGATTCTCCACAGGAAGCCCTTCTCAAATTTGTGTATTTTGTTTACAATAAGAATTTGTTTGATTGAGGATGGAAAACTGTCAATGATTGTATTTTATTTTAAGATTAAAATTTTAATAGATTGTCTCATTAATTTATTAAATTCACTTGATATATACTATACTATCAAATATCATATCTACTGTAGCTTAAGTTTTTGTATTGTAATGTTAACATAGGTTTAAGGAAAAACGAGAAGTGTGTTTGAGGGAATGGTGATGGGAAGGGATGATTTGGAAAGAGACGAAAAATATGATTATAAAATGTGGTCCCAAAATATGAATTATTTTACTTTTTTTTAACTTTATTATGCAACAATTAATAACCCCTACATATAATTTAATAGGTTAATTTTTTGAGTTAATTTCTGAGTTTGTGTGTAAGAGAGAGACCTTTTGAATATTTAATTATATAAGAACGTTAACAATGGTGACTTATATTTTATTGAATTATAGAATTTTGAACAAATAAAATGTATTTTTGGTTTAGTTTAAGATTAAATCTTTTATTAATTCTAGTACTATTAATGCCCTCGCTATTAATCCTTAATCAATCAAATTTGTGTATTTTGTTTACTATTAGTGCCCTCGCTATTAAATTCACTTGATGTATATTATACTATCAAATATCATATCTACTGTAGCTTAAGTTTTTGTTTTGTAATGCTAACATAGGTTTAAGGGAAAGCGAGAAGTGCATTTGTGGGAATGGTGATGGGAAGGGATGATTTGGAAAGAGACGAGAAATATGATTATAAAATGTGGTTTCAAAAAATGAATTAATTTACTTTTTTTTTTAACTTTATTATGCAACAATTAATAACCCCTACATATAATTTAATAGGATAATTTTTTGAGTTAATTTATGAGTTTGTGTGTAAGAGAGAGACCTTTTAAATATTTAATTATGTAAGAGCGTTAAAATGGTGACTTTTTTTATTTAGTTATAGAATTTTGAACAAATAAAATGTATTTTTGGTTTAGTTTAAGATTAAATCTTTTATTTTTGTATTTTGTTTAGTATTATTAATCGCAATACTATTAGTGCCCTTGCTATTAATCCTCACTTGTATATCGAGAGTAATTTTGAGATTACAAATGTTAATCCAATTTTTTTTAGTGAGGACACTAATAATACCACCCTCTCCTTGGTATTAATAGTGAGAGGATAATGACTTTATCTGAATAACTCTGCTATTAGTCCCGACCATTTATTACATACCAAACATAAACAAACTCGCTTATTAATCATATCTGGTCTTAGTCCAAACCGTTTATTACATAGATAACTCGACTTATTAATCCTATCTAGCCTTAGTCCCGACCATTTATTACATACCAAACATCAGACAACTCGGCTTATTAATCCTATCTAGCCTAGTCTTAGGATAATTAATTCTCTTTCTCCATCAAAACACATATCCAAACCCCGTGTCCCTTTCTCTATCTCTCTCCTACGAGCCATAATTACCATTTTAACACCATGTCATAGGTACGAGCAAAAAATCTGATTTGTTTCCAATCATACGAATCCCCAATATACCACTTCCTATTTCATAGATGGATCTCACTATCACTTAAGACCCCCCCTAAAACCGATAACACGTGTTGTTAAGAAGATTCATTTTTTTTCTTCCTATTTAAGAAGTTGCTTTCTTCTCTATCTTAGGTGGATTGTTAAGAAGAGACTCCACCATTATTAAATGTCATCTTCTTATTAAGTATAAGAATTGAGCAATGAGGATGCTCTTAGTTAGGAAGAAAAAAAAGAAATCTTCCTGAGCCGCCCATAATTATCTACAAGGGTAAAAATGTCATTACAACATGACCACTTGTAACAAGGAGGCACTGGGGGCGGACCAGGCCCAACATACCATGGCCAGTAGCTGTAGGGCGGATCATGCGGCCCTAAGAATTGTAGGTGTCCACCTGTTGATGCCGACTAATCCAGGCCATATGCTCATTGTCCACCTCGGCAGGACAGATATGCCTTCTAGAAGCCGTCGTGGCATAACAAACTTTGCTCCGTACAACCCTATATAAAGGCCCTGACCCCTTCACAGGAGAGGTACGCTCTCATTTCTACATCCTTACGCTATCAAATTTGATTCTCTCTGATCATCGCTTATACTGACTCTCACGCCGGAGGGGGTTTGCAGGGCCACCCCCCTGCTCAGGTGACGTTTGCTTGTCTATTTCAAGTATCGATCCAGGCTGGTTGAGTAGATTCCCGATCGTATCCTTGGCGCAGAAAATAACATCATCAAGTGGTTCCGTTGCCGGGAAATCGATCTGAACACCAGATACGTAACAATCAACTCAATCGGACCTGAAATTTGCTTAATACCAATGACTGGAGAAGGAGTGACAATGGGCACGGTCTGAGCCCTGGCGCTCAAGGGGTAGGAGGTGGAGTAGCTATCATGAGCAAGCGTGAGCAAGGGGGCCAAGGACTGAGGAGGAGAACGCTAGAAACTAAGCGAAAGGAAAGAACATTGACCACCAAAAAAATGATTAAGGGCAAGGGAGCGGCCACGAGTAAGAAGAAGGCCGCTGAAACTAAAGCTGGAGAAGATTTGCAGACGGTACCGGAGAAGAAGAAGCTAGGGTCTACAATTGTTGGTGTTGAGAATCCTCAAGATGTTGCCCTCAAAATTCAAGCTCAACAGATCCAAACTCAAACCGCGGCGTTAATGCAAATCATGCTAAACAACCAGCAGTTGCGGGCAATGGGTATGGCTGAAATATCCATCCCGCCCTCACTGCTGGGTGTTCCTCTACAACCCGCACACATTACCCCGCCCCCGATCATTACAATAAGTGCTTCTCAAGGGCAAACTGTACATTCAGTCGAAGAACACTCTGCTAGAAGGGGATCAGAGGTGGAGAGATCAGGACAAATGCAGGTCGATGAGCAAATGGCTAGGAACTTGGTCGTAAATGCCTACACACATACAGGTCGGTGTCAAGAAGAGGTTGGTTTCCCAGAGGAGAGCCCGCGAAAGGAGTCAGGAAGGAGATTCAGGCCCCCATCCTCACCATGTTGGAGGATCATGCGGATTGGTCAAGCGGCCTCGGGCATCTAAATCCCTCATCACTCTTGCCCCACCACTTGAGCAAACTGAAGTTCCACAGCCCGTGCAACCTTTGGCAGACAAACATGGGGGGAGTGAGTTGCAAGATTTGAAAAATAGAGTAGATGCAATGGAAAAGGAGAAAACAGATAAAGCGGGCATCCACACCCGTTTTCGCCCATTTGTAGATTGGATCAGGAGTGCCCCTCCCAATCCAACACTTATTTACCCAACTTTTCAAAAGTACGAGGGCCTTACTAATGCTCGCGACCATGCATCGGATGTTGAGATGGCGATGACATTGTTGACGGAGGACGAAGCAATACTATGCAAGGTGTTTGTGGGATCGCTACAGGGGAAAGCGGCATCTTGGTTTAGAAATTTACCTGAGGGATCGATTGCGGGATGGTCGCAATTGCAGGAGGCATTTATCGGAGAGTTTGGAACTGTGGGCACATTACCAAAATCAAGGGGTGAGCTAAGCAATGTGAAACAGAAACAAGGGGAGTCTACAATCAGCTACTTGGAGAGATTCCGAGCAGTGCTAGCACAGATTTCGAGCATTTCTGATAAGGAGGTGATCACATGCTTTGAAGGTGGGCTGGCACCTGGGAACTTGAAAATTGAATTCGGGGCTAGAGCTCCCACGAATCGGGCTGATTTGTTCAAGAGAGCCCAAGACATAGGCAATGAGCCACAGCCAGAAGAAAAGAAGGCAGACAAAAGGAATGGAAATGGAGATGGCAATAAAGGAGGAGATAGAAGTAGTGACCGCCGGAGCAGTCATAGCAATAGAGGTGACAAAGGATACCAGGGCCGAGGCTATGACCACGGATACTAGGGCAGAGGCTATGAGCACAATTATCACAGGGGAAATGGAGCCTATCGAACCTTGACCAGGTTTGGCCAAGAGCGGGGGCAGGAAGAATTTACTCCTCTTAACACACCAATTGCAGCCATTATGAGAATTGAAAACATGCCTGCACCACGACCAATGAACCCCGACACAGCACACCTAAGGAATCCAAACAAGTACTGCGAATATCACAGGGAAATCAGGCACATGATCGACGAGTGCATCCAGCTGAAAAAGGCGATACAAAGATTGGTGGACCAAGGAGTTTTCAACAAATACAAAGCAGGGCAACCACGGCCCGCAAGAAACGACAACAACCCCCGACAAGAGGACATCCCCGTCATAAGAGTAATACATGAGGAATTTTCAAGCACTAATCAGCTGAAAAGCCAAATATTGACGACCCAAGTTCCTTTTGTACCACTGACACGGAGGCGAGCGCATTTATCGGTTTACGATTCGAGTTAGCACCAACTCCTTTGCACGCGGAACAACCGCTAGTCATTACGGCCTTGATGGGGACAACAAAAAAACATAACGTGAAAAGGATTTTGGTCGATACAGGAGCTAGTAGGGACATCTTGTATTATTCATGTTTTAAGGCTATGGGATTATCTGATGCTCACTTGACCCCATATGGTGGGCAACTTGAGGGATTTTCCAATCATAAAGTCAACGTGAAGGGCACACTTAAGGTAATGGTCACGTTGGGGGAGGACGACAAGATGCGGACCGAGGCGGTCACCTTTATGGTTATGGATCTGCATTCTCATTACAATGCAATCTTGGGACAACCAGCAATGGTTGCCTCCGTACCACACCAGCGGGTAATACTTATAACAAAGAAGGGGATCGCTTGCGTTAAAAGTGAACCACGAGCGATGTTGGAGCATGTCAAAGAAACACACAAGTTGAAGCAGAAGCTAACAATGGAGGATAGTGAGAATAGGTGGATCATGACCAAGAAGCCAAAAAGCTACATGGCGCGGAACCAGATGATAGCCGTAATTGAGCCGCTCTAATAGATATTGACATGGAGCGCCAGGTTGGGGATCCCGTGGACATCATAGGACGTAAGAAAGAGGGGAGGGCGAAGTTGAAAAGGAAAAGGGAGGAAGCCCAGAAAACCATAGAGATTGAAACAATGCAAACAAGGGAGGAGCCAGACCTAAAGCCATGTGAGGAATTGGATGAGGTGGTGATCAATCCTTTGTTCCCTGAGCAAACCGTCAAGATTGGAAGACAGTTGCAAGGAAGTGACATGGAGGAGTTGATAGAATTTTTGAAAGCAAGCCTAGACATATTTGCTTGGGCAGTTGAAGACATGAAGGGTATAAGCACAGAAGTGGCGGAGCATCATTTGAATGTGAACCGGAATTTCTTGTAGATACTTGATGAGAGAAGCAAGGGCATTTGGGCGAGAAAAAGAAGGCGCCATCAAAGAAGAAGTGAAAAGGTTGCTCAGGGCAAAGATAATTAAGGAGGTTTACTATCCATCATGGCTAGCCAATGTGGTCATGGTGTTGAAGGCAAACATGAAATGGCGGATGTGTGTTGATTTCTGAGACTGAACAAGGCATGCCCAAGATTGCTACCCCTTGCCCCGAATTGATAAGTTGGTGGATTCCATTGCTAAGCATGAAGTGATGAGTTTTATTGATGCCTATTCCGGGTACCACCAGATAAGGATGGCTCTAGCAGATCAGCCATTGACCGCGTTCGGGCGGACGCGTTCCGGGCGTAGGTGGAACTGCTGCTATGTCATGATGTCTTTGGGTTGAAAAACGGCGCCATGGCGCCACGTATCAAAGGATGGTGAACAAGGTGTTCGGAGACCAAATCGGAGGCGGAATGTTGAAGCTTATATAGATGACATACATGGTAATCAAGACAAAGGGGAAAGCATACCGACGACAGGTGGTTGAAACTTTTGACAATCAGAGAAAAATCAAATGGCGAATCGAGCAAGTGCGCATTAGAGTAATAGCAACAGGCAAATTCTTGGGGTTTATGGTGAGTCGAAGGGGAATTGAGGCCAACCAGAAAAAATTCAAGCCTTAAGAGATGAAGGCTCAATATGCATCAAGCAGAATTACAACAAGCTGAATGGCCGCGTGGTGGCCCTGGGTAGATTCATGTCGAGGTCCGCCGAGAAATGTCTACCATTTTTTAAAGTGTTGAAGGGGAACAAAACCTTTGAATGGACGGAGGAATGTCGACGCGCCTTTGAACAACTTAAATAATATTTGGCCGTCCACGTCCTTGTAAGCCCCAAAATAGAGAAATGTTATTTGTATTTATTTGGGCGCCACCGACTTGGCAGCGATGGTCACCGTCTTAATCAAAGAAGAGGGCAATGTTCAAAAACCCGTTTATTATGTATCCAAAACACTTAGCGATGTAGAAACCAGATATTTTAATGCAGAAAAGTTGGCCTACTCTGTTGTTATTTCTGCCCGTAAATTAAGGGCATAGTTCTTATCACATGAAATCACTATATATACTGATGCACCGTTTAGAAAAATATTGCACAATCCAGAATGTTCTGGCAGACTGTTAAACTGGTCGATTGAGCTCACGGGGTTCGATATAACTTACACCCATGAAAGTAGTTAAAGCGCAGCGCTGCCGATTTCTGGTGGAGTGTACATTTACCGGACAGGATCGCCAAACAAGAAAGCCAGAACAAAGAGCCTATAGCGGGCATATCCAACGAACAAGCCAAAATTCGACCTGAGCAATGTTGGTCACTTTATGTAGATGGGTCTTCATCGCAAGAAAGCAGTGGCGCAGGAATATTTTTGATGGCACCTGAGGACGAACACCAATTCGAGAAGGCCTTGCGGTTTAAATTTAAAGCTTCGAATAATCAGGCGGAGTATGAGGCCCTTATAGCTGGAATGGAATTGTGCATTGATATGGGAATTAAACACTTGGCTGCCCACAGTGATTCTCAACTCGTGGTCAACCAAGTGAGCGGGGAATACGGAGTCAACAACCCGACCTTGGTGCAATACTGCGAACTAGTGAAGAGGTTAGCCAAAAAATTTGTGGGGAACTGGCAAAGATTGGAAGGGATGACAACCAACGGGCAGATTACCTATCCAAATGGCGAAGTCAGGATTCACTGAGGTACCCATATTTGCCGACCCCAAGTAATGGAGATAGTAGAAGAAGAAAAAAGTTGGATTACGGAGTTGAAGGAGTACATCGAGGATGGAAAATTGCCAGAGAATAAGCAGGAGGCCCGCAGAATTCAATGTCGAGCAGCCCGATACATCATGTTAAACGGAATTTTGTACAAGAGATCTT
>JABEVN020004103.1:0-15555 GCA_013146195.2 Codonopsis lanceolata | reverse complement strand
TCGAGCGGCATCATGTCCTTGCCACATTTTGCGTCAGTGGGGGAAGTAGCTCCCTTGCCGTAATCAATACGAGCATCATTGGTGTCTATCCCTGCATCTCCTGAAGATCGATGTACTTTACACACATCCGATACCATCACACTCAGCATAACGCTTGTATGCGTGAACTACGTATGCGCTCTCCATATATCCTTATCCTATGTGATTAATTACGAAAGCACCTATGTGAAACAATGTGCTTCTTGGATATATGATCTCTATGATTACGTGACGATATCTTGTCTGTATGTTGCATATTGCCATGACATGCATGATTGATAGCTTACAAGTCTTTATGACTTACCCATTCCCTTTTACCGCTTTAGATCCTAGCAACAAAGTTTCTCTCGCTGAGGTTTGTGTGTTCGTGCCTTGTTCCTCCTGCCCGCCTCAGCTTTGAAGAGGTGGTTTAGATGTCTCTTCCTTTCTTTTGTTATTTTGCAAGGATTTAGGTTAAAGCAAGTCAATTAGACTATGCTTGGGAATTTGTATAGAACTTGAACTTGTTACTTTTATTAGCTACTTGTAGTATAACACTTGTAGTACTTGTAACCCCTTTACGCCGGCTCAGGTAAGCCGTGCTTGGTTATCTTGTTATTTAGTTCAATACGTATAAGTCTTCCGAGCATCCTATTAGCTCTTATCTAATTCATGTCCATAAACTGTTAGCTTGGGTTCCTTGTAGAAAAGTCGCCGATGACTTGGTTTAATTGCTTAATCGTTATATCGGTTTGAAAAGTTTTAAAATTTACCTTTTAGCCAGTGCCGAGGCGTGTTACGCTCTCTAATGTTGCGTCACATCGCTTTCTTTAAAATGAGTCCTTGCATGTTAATTGTTTACTTGTTTCCCTCCTATTTGGGCGGTCCGACCCTCGGTTCCACCTCGGGCCCGGGTCGGGTCGTCACAGTTGGTATCAGAGCTTCATTAGCTATAAGCCAGGATAGGTTCCATGGCCTTGGCTGGGTTTGGGTTGTCGTTGAGTAATAACCATCGAGTGTTCTTGTTAGTGCCTATTCAAATATGTTCTTTTGTACAAGTATAGGACTTGGAGTACTAAGTTCGATTTGGTCTAGATTGTCGTGAGTGCAAGCTTGTGTCTAGGAGTACCATATTCCTCCTATGTTGCTTTTAAGCTGCAGTTATACCAAGAGTGTGTGTTGCTGCTTTGTAGAGCTATTGTTTCTTGTCCGTTGTAAGTGACCCAATAAGCTCAGGTTGTCGATTCCGAGCGTGATCGTCGTGGTGTCCATTAGTGCCTTTGAATGTGTTACACCTTCTTGAGCGGCGTGGCTAAGCCTCCCGTGGTACCTAGTGTATTCCGTGATTTCTACATAAGTATATATATCTACTGTAGTGCCTAATCGTGAGTACTTGGGCCGCCTGCCTAGTGTCGGGAATTGGAGGACTCTTTCCTGCTACATGTTATTGAGATTGAAGGGATACCCTAATGATCAAGGTATTGTTGTGGTTTCAAGTTGAGACTTGGTGAGTACCCGATAGGTGATCGCATGATCTATGATTGGATTAATCGTCAACTCGTTTACGGCTTGACCCATAGTGATTTGAGGTCTACTAGTTAATAACTATTTGCTAGCCAAGGATTATTAAGTTATTGTCTTGTACCGTTATTCGACTAATACGTTAATAGAGTATTAGCATTTTGTAAAAGGATTTATCTATCATTAGTGGATCGTTAAGGGTATGAATGTTCCATACTTGGTATACTTGCATGGTAGATTAAAATACTATGTATATGATATTGATTTCCATGCCTAAATGTAACTATATTATATGTGCATGAGACCTTCATAAAGGATGCTCTTATGTGACTTGTAACCCCTCCCGCATCCTTTACGACGAAAGCTTTTGAAGTCACTTCAGAGGGCCCCTGACTTGATTATCAAGAGGTATTCGTCGGAGAACTAGAATGGTATAATATGATATAGGAAGTTGGTGAACCCATGACCAAGCTGGAATGAAATTGAAAGTGGTATCTTGTTTTACTTGTGCAAATATGTGCAACGTGTATATTGAAATCATGCTACGAATAAATTGAACCTGTGACATGATCGGATGAATTACATGGTATTGAATGTCTTCTTTGAAAGGCGAATATGTGGTCCATGATGAGTGACTACTTGATTTTATTGTAAGGGCGTTACTTCCTAGAGATTCGTGTTATGACCGGAATAATTTAGTTAGCCCGGAAAACTCCTTGTTGGAAAGTTTGTTAGTTCGGTGCAACTATTGCACATGCATACGAATCACCTGTTTATTTGATAAAGAAGAATTTTCACCTCAATGTCCACGTTTGTTGGAACTTTGTAAACCTCGATAATGTCCTTGAACCCTGTCAAGAGTCAAGATGACTCGACTTTGGAATTGACTGGAGATGATATTTAAGCATTTCTTTCCCATACCGTTTCCGCAGATTCGTTTCTTCATGACCCGTATTTTTGTATACGGCTTATCTACCTTTATTGAGCTCGTTAGCTCAACTGTCCGACTCGCACTACTGTTTTGCAAGTGCTTGTCCTCTTCTTGCCTTGTCCTTGTAGCACGACTTTGGGACTATGCATTGCCTCCCAGAAATTAGAGTTTTGCGTTGAGCTTGTGCCAGGGACTTCGCCTATATCTAGAGCGCCTTACAGAATAGCTCCAGCGGAGTTGAGAGAATTGAAAGAGTAGTTGCAAGAACTTCAAGATAGAGAGTTCATTAAACCGAGTGTGTCACCGTGGGGTGCACCGGTATTGTTTGTGAAAGAAATATGGTAGTTTACGACTTTGCATAGGCTAACGACAGTTGAACCAGGCTACTATCAAGAATAGGTATCCCTTGCCACACATTGATGATCTCTTTGATCAACTTCGGGGTTCAGTTGTCTATTCCAAGTTTGACTTGAGGAGTGGCTACCACCAGCTGAGGGTTCGAGCGGAGGATGTCCCGTAGACAGCCTTTCGTACGCGTCACGGCCACTATGAGTTTGTTGTGATGCCGTTTGGGTTGACCAACGCACCTGCAGTTTTTATGGACTTGATGAATAGGGTGTTTCATGAATATCTTGATTGCTTTGTGGTTGTGTTTATTGATGACATTCTTGTGTACTCCAAGTCACGAGAGGAGGTTGACTACGGCTCCTATCTTAGCATTGCCTAGTGGTTCAGAGAACTTTGTGATTTATAGCGATGCCTCGTTAGAAGGCTTGGGTTGCGTGCTTATGCAAAATGGGAGAGTTATTGCCTATGCTTCCCGGAAGTTATCACCTTATGAGCATAATTATTCGACACATGACCTTGAGTTAGCAGCTATTATTTTTGCGCTTCACAAGTGGAAGCATTATCTTTACGGGGCTAAGTTTGAAATATTCACCGATCATAAGAGTTTGAAGTATCTCTTTTCGCAAAAAGAGTTGAATATGCGACAGAGACGATGGATGGAGAAACTTAAGGATCATGATTGTACTATTTTATACCATCTGGGAAAAGCTAATGTTGTTGCGGATGCCTTGAGTAGGAAGGCTTTTATGTCTTGCTTGATGATGAGGGAATGGAGGATGCTTGAGGATGTCCGTGATTGGAGTCCAGTTGTTACTTATTTATGTGGTTCAACTCTTGCTTTTGCATCACTATACTCTAAGTTGACTCGTGAACTTGCGAGGTTAAATAAATAATACATCAGGGGGCCATACGGGGCCATACAGACATAGCACTTACAACAATTGTACATCCTTCTTAACTATTGTTGAGAATAAGAACTACTTGGACTTTTCTTCTCAAGTCCAAAACTCAAGTTTACACATATCTTAGCAACTTTTTAACTTTCATTAAAACACAGTATCATGTTGATATTAAGGAAATTAGGTATGATAATGGGACTCAATTCTTCAATGAAACTGTGTCTTATCTCCTAGATTCCCTTGGCATAGCTCATCAAAGTACTTGTGAGGCCAAGTTATCATGGGTACACTAGCACATACTCCTTCCTGAGTCGAATTTCAACCACTTTGCGTCAAGAACGCTCCGATTGCAAGGGAGTGTTGGAGTCAAGCTAAGCTTTTGAATTTTTTGGATTTGGAGGCGACTAACGCGTTGTAATTTTCAGATTGGTTCTTTGCTTGTCTTCATAATTTGAGTGGTCTGGCTTTAAGAAATGGGCCATGGTTATTTGGGCAATTTGGAAGCAAAGGAATGTTAAGCTATGGCCTGCTCTCACTCTTCCATAATCCAAGTAGCCTTTTCATTAATGCTTTTTTGATTGGTTAGCAGCTTCATCACAGTGAAATCAATTCTTCATCCTATCACCTTCATGTTCGCGACATTTGCTTGAGCGCCTCCATTTGAACTCTTGAAGTGCAATGTGGATGGGACCATTTATTAGGGTATCAGGTCTATGGGTGTAGGGCCGTTGGCATGGTTATTAGAGACGATGTCAGGCGTATTATTGCTGCTTGTTCCAGGGTTTATTCGGGTTGCTATAGCATTAAAGAAGGTGAAGGTATGAGTCTGCTTGAAGCTCTCTCTTGGGTCTGTTCGCTTAGGTATTTGAGAGATATTTGAGATCGATGATCAACCAGTTTCTGATGCCATCAAGAATTCTTCTTGTGATCTATCGGAGTTTGGTATTGATTTTCAAATGTGTCATTCTTATTCTGAGCTTTTTTCAGATTTCTCAATTTCCCTTTTTCGTAGACAAGCAAACAAAATTGCTCATGTGTTAGCTAGGCAATCTAGTTTTCACACTAGTCATATTCTTTGATTTGTTATTCCCCCTATTTAGGTAATCTTGTAACTGTTTTGGTTGATTCTGCTTGAAGTAATAAATGATCGTTTTATTAAATCGCAACTTGTGTTTAGACATTGTCATTTGAGCTGACGTAAAATGCCCACCTGAGACTCATGCATATAATTAACCATTTTTAGGTTTTTTTTTTACCATAATACTTTTTTTAGTGTTCCAATTGACTAATTTACCCTTATTGCTTTAAAACCCTCTTTGTATCTAAAAAATGAATGTATTAATAATTTCTTACCACTTGAGAGTTCTTTTTTCTTAGTTCACACCCTAAGTAAAAGTTACTCAGTTTTATTTCATTTTTTGAAAAAAATAATAATATTAAAATAGATATTTAGAAATTTGTGTCTTAATAAATGTGTTTATTACAAGCTCTTTGATCCAAATTATGTGCTATGTGGTTAAAATATTGGTACGTCCTCAAGGTATGATAATAACATTCACTTATAAAAAACGACCACAAAATGGTTCCTGTCAATTCACATCAAGATTTAAGCTTTAGCATCCACATAAATTACTCAGTTTAAAAAGAAAGTATTATTTTTTCCAAAGCTTTTGGATATTAATAACGGGTACGCAACAACACAACATCTCTATTCTCTAGTCATCCCAAAACAAGTCGTCTCATAAGGATCGGCATCGATGCGTAAAAGTTCTAAAATTGGTCTTAATGCGGAAAAAGAAAAATCACGTCGACTTTACATGAGTTATTAGGTTTTGCATAATGAACTATTTTTGGAAAAAGAAAAATCACGTCGAACTACAATCTAATGTACGTCACAGTTACTCTTTATTACTATATATGTCACTTTTATCTTTAATTTCCATACGATCATAGCTAAGGGGGAAGTGTTGATGATAATAACAGTGTCATGTTTGCAGTTGTGTGACACTCCAAACCTTAAATTTTCCTTTTATGATACAACATTTTATCTTCTTGCATAACGTCATTTTACACAGTAAACCATTTATACTTGAGCCATCAAAACTACTCCCTTCGTTTTTTTAAAAATAAAAATGTATCCTTAAATATTTTATCTTTACCCCATAATTATCTCGTTATTTATCTTTTTAACAAATGATATGAATATATTCGCCAATCTACATATTTTCTTAATGTGTATAAATTAGTCTGTAACAATATCATACTTATTTTACTACAGAGTAGCTAGATCTTCTATAAGGCCATTTTACGGATCTTAATTTGTAAAACAGAACCATACTCTCTTAGAGTTTAACCCACCAACACACAGTAAATCGAGTGAAAATGATCCGTATTACAAAAAATATCCATAAAATTGTCTTACCAAATTTTTTGCTTTTAATACAGATGAAGTCATTGTTAAGAGCTTTTGCACTATCTTAAAGGGCATAAATCTTGTACACATATATTCTTGATAATTGATTTGATGGCGGCTATATATGTAATATTTAAAGTGTTGGATTGCATGTTTTTAATTTTTTTTTGCAACACCTTTATGGCCAAAACAATGAGGCCATGGATTGTTTTGCTTTCACCACTTTTAGTCACCTCTCTCTCTCTCTCTCTCTCTCTCTCTCTCTCTCTCTCTCTCTCTCTCTGTGTATTTCAAATTAGTCTTCTACTAGTGCGATGAAATCTTACTACCCATGAATATGATCTAGGTTAGGTTATCGAGCCTCCTCTGATACTATGAAGGAATTTAGAATCAACGAACTTGGCTCTCAACAATAATATCTCGCCAAGTTAGTTTAAATGATAAGTTAAACATGAACCTCATCGATTGTTGCCCCATTTATCCCCCACATAGCTATAATATTCACTGGATGACTACTGATTTTGATTCCAATGGTGTCTCTTTACGTCCTAGATACCTTGTGAATCTAAATAGTCACTTTTGTTTGTTGAAGATCCATTGCTAAACATATTAATGATATTCATCGTTGATTTAATATAGTAACTTCAATGTCAATGTATAGCAAAACAAAAACTAAATTTTGATATGAAATGACCGAACACTAGCTTTTGGAAAATAAAAAAATGGGTATTATGAACATGGTTTGCTTCATCTTTAGGGTACGTTTGGATGCTCAATTCCAAAGCTCTGAATAGGAATTGGAAAAAAAGTTTGAATTTTATTGAGCTCAAATCGTTTCTTCCAATTCAAAATTTTATTTCTAAAGCTTGGAATTGCGTTGCCTAACATACGTAAGCCTAATCTAAATTCCCTAGCCCTCATGGATACATTGTAGGCTTCTATTGTCTTCTAAAGTTCTTCTTTCTAATTCTAGGCATCTCTTCTGACATGGGATTGATTATAAATTTATAACCGTCCTTGCGGGACCTCTCTCCACTTCATTAAGTCCATCGATTCGCTTGTTATCCCCCCCCCCTTCCCTAAAAGAAATAGCATACTGGATTTCTTACGAATGATCATGTAACTAGCAAAATACGAGAGAAGTTATCATGCGAAGGATGTTATCATGCGAGAGAAGTAGTTGTAGCAAGGCTGGATTTGTTTAGCCAAGGTATCATGTCAAGAATTTAATTGAGTGGGATTATGAAATCTAGATCAACAACAGAAGTCTGCAATATAAGATGCGATTTGTTTACACGTGTAATATCCAACAAATATAGACGCCTCAAGCTTTCTAATGATTCAAGATACATTTAATGTTCTCGAGTCAAATAAAGGCTTTAAATCTTCTATCCTTTTTCTATCACATTTCATGTTTCTGTTATTTGTCCGGTTTTCTTTGTATAAGCTATAAGGACACGTGTAGGGTTAAAATAAATGTAGAGAGTGTGATGGGGGAGGGCATAGAAGATTTCAAGTTCTTAAAACAAGAAGGTTGGATTAGACCAATATAAATGCATAGCCTTAAAATTTGATTGACTAATTAACTTCTTCCCGGTGTGTGCAATTATCTTAGAACTCGTGATTTAATTTGCGACTCATTACACCCTTTGAAGGAAAAATATACTCCGGGTAAAGAGTCATGTTTGAAAGTCAAACTTTTTAACAAAATGTCATTTTTAGTAGTTCATTAGTAATAATTTTTGAAAGTTGACTTTTTAAGTGAAACATCCTAAACTAAAATAATGCACTCTTTGCTTGGAACGGAAGGAGTATATGCTAATTAGGGCTGATGATTGAGTGGGTCGGGTCGGGTCAGGTATGAATTGATTCGAAACGGGTAACGGGTCGAAATAAGTCGTGTTCTGTTATAATCCAAAAGTAAACGGGTCGAAATGTGTAATGGGTAAGAACGGATCGACCCGTTTCTCCCCACAACTAGTCTTTGTGCCCGTGCCTATGGCACGGCGCGAGTAGGGGAGGATGTCAGTACTGGAGGGTGTCAATATTTAAATAAATCAATATATGTTTTAATCATGTTTCAAAAAAGTCTAAAATAACAAATTGAAAATGAAGACTTCTTGATAATCAATTAAAACATTATGATCATTCAACAGTGGAGAAAAAAAATTAAAACTTTTATTTGTAATTTTATTTAAGAAAACAGATGCGGTACCTTGTTATATTTTATTTATTTGTAATTTTTTTAAGGAAACAAAGGCGATACCTTGTTAGATTTTATTAATAGAAATAAAATTACAAATTTGAGGAGGACAACCAGCTTTGCCCTTATACAATTAATAATCTTTCGTTAAAATATAAACTTTTTTTAACACATACACCAAGGGTATTAATTTTTTAACTTTTTTTTAACCGCGTAACCTGTTTTATATTATAGATTTACTGTGGAAGATAGACACTAAACAATTAATATCTCTTTTTTATGTTGGTATAAAAAAGTGACTATGTGTTTAATGAAAAGTGTATTTTATATTTTATACATATTATTAACAACGTAAAAAATTGGAAGAATTCCAAATTAGTAATTATACATATTATTACTTATTCTATTTTTAAAAAAAATAAAATAAAAACAGTTTATCTTTTAGAGTGGTCTTAATAACATAAAAAATTGGAAGAATTCTCAATTAATGGTTATACATATTCTTAGTTAAACCAAAAAAATTCCAAAAAAGATAATACTCATTTTAAAACCCAAACCACCTAAAGAAAAACTCAATAAATTGTGTTTTAGACATTTTTAAAAAATGGTTAAACAAAAAAGATGAATCCACCCTTCTTAACAACATTAAAAATCGGAAGAATGTTTTATACACTCAATTTAAATTATTATTATCACTTCTATTGATTTAAATTGACTATTTTTCAATTTAAAATTTTAGTATTTTTCTTAACTTTGTAAATAAGACAACATAAAAAATAATTATTTTTATTCTTAAATAGGAATATAGGACAACAATTAAGAGTCATGAGCATCCAATTTAGTCGTCCAAAATTATTACAATAACTCAACGGTTATGATCTCATCAATTTGTTCCCACGTGGTCTTCTTCGAGACATCAAAACTGCTGTCATTTCAAGTCCATAATAACAAATCCAATTAAATCAGCCAAATACAAATCCAATTAGAAAGAAAAAAAACTCATATAGGAGCACCAGATAATAGTTTTACAAATTACAAACATATAAAATAAAAAATTAATATTTTTTTGAAACAAATGTTATTTTTAAGATGTTTAATAAGATATTGAGGGCTTAAGATTCTAATAAATAAATCCAAACAAAAGAAAATTTGATTCGAAAAACCAAAGCAAATTAGAACTCATAGTCACATGATGAATCTTAAGCTTAATAAACCTCATCTAGAAAGATTTAGGCTCTATTCTGTAAATCATTAACACAATTGTTCTTCCATTAGAAAAAAACCCAAAAAGTTGTTAAAGCAGCTACATTAACTGTTAAGACTCTAACCTTCACCCGAAAGTTCGAAACTGCTAGATTTCTGCCATGGCCTACTAATCGTGGATGAGGGAAGTTCTCTTGGATCAAATCATAAAACTACTTGAGGATAAATGATTTTTTTAATATATAATTAGAGAATAAATGATTTATACTACAAATTACAGTTACAACTAAATTATCCAGAAAATAGATTCAACTTTCAAAATTAATCACACAAGAGATATGTATTGGATACTAATAAAATTTCTGATCAATACATCATATTAAAACATTTTTCTAGATGTAAATGGTTGACTCTTTGTTATAATCGAGAATAAATAGTAGAAGTATCGTCGAAGCTTACGCGAGTGGAGGAGAGAGAGAGAGGGGGAGAGGGAGAAAATACTGAATGCAGAAAATATGGAAGTGATTTCGGAAACGGGGAAGGAAAGAGCTCGGGGCAGTGGCGGGACTCTTCCATCTCCCACTTTTCTCTCTCCCTCTCTGAATCCGGCCTCCTTACTCGTCATAGCCCAGTTGGCCCTTTTCTTCTTCCTTGTTCGCAACTGCAATCTCCCCCTTTCTTTCTCAAACCGGCACCATCTCTATCTCCCTCGCTCAAATCTGTTCAGTCCCAGCCGACATCCCTTCATTTTCTCCGGCGATTTTCCATGTCGCCCATCTCCTTCGTCTTCTCCGTTCTTTCGCCGGCCATTAAGTTCACCCCCTCCTACCAGTTCAACCCCTTCCCTCCCTCATCCAACCACCACTGCCCCCAGTTCAGGTAAAGATTTCTCTCTCTCTCTCTCTCTCTCCCTCTCTCTCAAAAACCCCTCCAAATTCCCAATCTCCACTCTCAAACCAAAGCAATACCAAATTCACACTCGATTTTTACACCTACCACCCCTCTCAGCCACCGTCAACTCCCCCAAAGGCTTTGGCCCCTCCAAGAAAACCAAAAAGACCCAAAAGACCAATAAACTATATGGCAATGATGAAGATGAAGATGAAGAAGATGAAGAGGAGGAAGACAGAGGTACAGGGATTATTCTGGAAATTGTGACCAACAAGATGATTAATAGAATGGGTTTCTCAGTTGGGATCCCATCGTTCATAGGGCTATTGTTCTTCCCATTCTTTTATTATCTCAAAGTTGGGTTGAAGATAGATGTGCCCACATGGATACCCTTCATAGTGTCGTTCATCTTCTTTGGGACTGCACTTTTGGGGGTCAGTTATGGAATTGTGTCTTCCAGTTGGAATTATACCGATTCAAAGAGAGGAGGTAGAGAGAACGTGTGAGAAGGGGTGTGAAGGGGGTTGCTCAACCGCCGTTCAACCGCCCTTCGCACATGTGAAATCTAGACGAAATTGGGACCGTAGGATCTCGGTAAATGAATTGATCTCGACCCCTGAATAGCTTTTGCCAATCGCGAGCGTGCGAGACCGAGCTATATTGTATATTAGATTTTCCATCAAGAAATACATATATATAGCAAAAAAATAGCGGGTTTCATTTTTAGTAATGTTTTTAAATATACATCAAAGCAATTTCTATGACTAACCATGTTTGATTAAAGTACAAAGCGAAAGCCACTGAATATCCTACCACAAAAGGTTCTTAGATTTATTATTCCACTGACCACATTCTCGTAATCTTAATTTTTTTAAATTCTTAACTAAAATGGATAAAATTTTCAGATGTCGTCGATGATAGTATTAATTGTAGATATACACTAGTTTTACTGACTATAAATACAACAATAATTTCATAGGATATGCAAGAGCAATAAACATGGGAGCTAACAAGATATCCCTAGTTAGAATTGCTGATGAGAGGAAAAGGAAATATACCCTTAGGAGAAGGAAGCAGGGATTGTTCAAGAAGTTGGCTGAGTTTTCAACATTATGCGATGCAGAAGTAGGCGCCATCATTTATAGCCCGGGAAAAGAAGTTCCAACGGTTTGGCCATCACTTCCAGAGGTTGGTGAACGGTTAAGGAAGTTCCAAACGATATCAAATCCGACAACAAGTACCAAATTGGTTACCCAGTATAGCTACGTTCAGGATAAGTATATGAAAGATAGAGAAAAGCTTCAGCAATCTAAACAAAAGAATGATGAGAAAGAGATGGTAGAAATCGTGAACCAACTCCTCGAAGGTGAGACATTGGACCAACTTGACGCAAGGAAGCTAAATCTTGCGTATATCTTCATAGGTGAGAAGATGAAGGCTCTTCAGACAAGCAAGCATGGATCAAATTTGAAAAAAGATATGCCGATCTCCTCATCCCTTCCTCCTCCTCCTGCTGCCCCCTCTTCATCCTCTCCAAAGTCCAAATAGAATCTCCAAATGATGTAGGTAGTGCTCAAGGTTGTATAAGTTATGGAAATCCTTCATCTACCATGTAGATTGAAGATTTCCTCAGTAACAAGTAGCAAGAAGATCTGTACAAGTCAAGGGAAACATAGATTGTGTTTGTCTTGACGATTTAGATGTTGGATTTTGGATTCTTTAGAATTTCGTTTTGTTATGATCCAAAGAAAAAAAGAGAAGAAAAAGTCCATGTTTCTAAATATTGTGAAGAGAACCTTATGTTATATTTTCTTTTCTTAAAATTGAGTTTTTTTTGGATTTTTTAGATTTTCTTTTTAAATCTTGCGAAGAGAACCTTATGCCTTCTGTAACACGGTCTTACGGATCGTAATTCGTAAGATAGAACTTCACGCTTTCATAGTTTAACACACCAATACATGGTAGTCGAGTAAAGATGACATGTCTTACAAAAAATATATGTAAGACCGTCTTACCTAAATTTTTGTCATTAAACATATATTAAATTAGTTTCACGGTGTTTTATTAGATTCTTATTTTCACTCTACAATTACGAGCTCTTTGATCATAACATAAAACTTATATTGTTTGTTTTATCAATGGATTATAATATAAAGTCTAGATCATTTTGATTTCTTTTTAAAATTAGTAAAATCCGGTAAGTTGCGAAAAATGAATAATTAAATTTCAAACAAGCTTAAATAAGCATTAGTGTAATGAGACAATTTGTTTTCAATTATAGACATTATTGACTATATGCCAATAGGGAAGTCATTTAGTTTTCTTAATACACACTTCCTCTATTCCGAGCAAAGAGTTCTCATTTGAAACTCAATTTTTTTACAAAAATGACACATTTAATTGCTCATTAGTAATAAAATGATACAATTATGCTTTTATTTTTGAAAGTGTGCTTTTTTAATAAAACATCTCAAAATAAAATAGTTGACTTTATGTTCGGAACGGATAGAGTACTATTATATACAATTCCCTAAATGTAAACCACTATGGTAACTTTCACTTGAAAATTTAAAATTCAAAAATGATTTAGAATCAAATCATATGACAATACACTAATTAATTTATTTACTCATATGTATATATAGTATATATACAATAAGAGCGAGAATTTCATCCACCGACGGTATAGAATTTAAAAGCTGCTAGTGTAAAAAAATCTATAGTGATCTCTCAGTCCCAATTAAAGAGGTGCCTCTACATCTATTCTGCAAATAAAATATATGTTGGAAAAACTCAGTAACTCCCTTGAATATACCAATCACCATCCCACCAAATTTTTAAGCTATTTTGGCTGATATGATATGATTACTTTTAATCATAAACTCAAAAAGGTATTAAATACTTTATATTTAAAAATCATTTACTGAAGAGGATATGTACCTCTTCAATTAAAACAAACTAAAATGGAAAGTATGCCTCTTCACATGAGACATATAGGGTATGTTTTATCTCAAGAATTATATATCCTAATTTGTATGTAACTTTCTCAATTGAGAAATTATACAGACAAAACTTACTATATCTAGACTTTTAAGATATGTCTTTTTTGCCTGGGCTCGGACCAAAAAAATCGGTGCTTTTTCGGGCCGGCCCTACCCAAAATTTATGTATATTATATTATAGACAATAAAATAATATAAAATTAGGCAAATTTCAAGTGGGTATAATTTTATAAACATGTTTTCATTACGACCATCAATTTTTTGGACATTTCATATAACTACATATTGGTTGCCAAATAACAAAAATGTCATTAATGAAGGCAAAAGTCATCCGACCTAAAAAAACCAAAAATGATAATGCCAAGTCTTGACATTAGGATTGTTTTTACAAATTTTCATAACCAAAAAAATTCAAAAAAAATTCTGATGTCAATGCTTGGCATCAGAGCTGTTCTGACAAATTATTCAAGCCAAAAAATTTCAAAAAACTCTTATGTCAAGGCTTGGCATCAGGACTATTTTGACCAAGGTTCTAAAAATCGTTAGGCGGCCGCTAGGCGGCACACTAGAGCCTAGTCGGGGCGTAATCGGGGACTAGGCGGGGCCTAGAATTAAGGCATATTTACCATTTTTTTTAATTTACATCAAAGATCAAACAAATTGACTACAAATTTAATTTTTTTTATGTTTGTCATTTTATCAAACACTTGTCTATATTTGTAAAATGAACAAAAATATACAAACCTACCATTAATCTCAATTCTCAACAACCCCAAAGTAATAAACCAACCAAGTTTAGAACTAAAAACAAAAAAATATTACTCCACCTACCTACTGCCCCTACAACCCACAGTCTAACATATCCTCCCGAATCCCTTCTCATTCTGAATTATGAGTCTCGAGACCGCTTCATTCTTCTTCATCTTTTTTTCTTATTCTTTCTTATATCTATCCAAAAGCCCTTTTTTTCTCTCTCTCTCTCTCTCTGGGCCAGGCTCTCCTCGTTTTCATCCTCCAATCTCTTTCCTCCTAGATCTAACCATTTAATATATCCCTATATCATCTCACCCAATATCCACAAAATCAAACCCTTTTCTTTCTACCTCCCACTGTCTCACCATTACCACTCTCTCTTCCTTCTCCAGGCATGCCATAAAATCAAAGCTACAAAAATAAATTAAGGTCGACGAGGTTTGACGTAGGCGCCGCCTTGGTCGATTAGGCGGCGACTAAGAAAGTCGCGGTGGTAGAGAGAGGCCTAGCGCCTAGGCGGGGCCTATGCGGAGCTAGGCGGGGAGTTTTAGAACACTGATTTTGACAAATTATTCAAGCAAAAAAATTAAAAAATTATGATGTCAATGCTTGGCATCAGAGCTGTTTTGACAATTTATTCAAGTCAAAAAAATCAAAAAATTATGATGTCAAGGCTTGGCATTAAGGTTGTTTTGACAATTTATTCAAGCAAAAAAAAATCAAAAAATTCTGATGCCAAGGCTTGGCATCGGTACATTTTGACTGACTTATTCAAGCCAAAAAATTCAAAAATTCGATGTCAAGGCTTGGCATCATGGCTGTTTTGACAGTTTATTCAAGCAAAAAAAAATCAAAAAAAGCTGATGCCAATGCTTGGCATCAGGGTTGTTTTGACAGTTTATTCAAGCCAAAAAAATTCAAAAAATTATGATGTCAATGCTTGGCAGGGGGTTATTTGACGATTTATTCAAGCAAAAAATTCAAAAAATTCGATTTTGACAAGGCTTGGCATGGGGCTATTTTGATTTATTCAAGCAAACAAAATCGAAAAATTATGATGCCAAGGTTTGGCATCGAGGTGATTTTAGTTTATTCAAGCAAAAAATTCAAAAATTACGATACCAGGAGGCAACATCGAGTTTGTTTTGGCAGTTTATTCAAGCAAAAAAAATCAAAAAATTACGATGCCAAAGGCGGCATTAGAGGGCATTTTGACATTTTATTTAAGCAAAAAAAATCAAAAAATTATGATGTCAAGGCTTGGCATCAAGGCTGTTTTGACAGTTTATTCAAGCCAAAAAATCAAAAAATCAGGGCTATTTTGACAGTTTATTCAAACCAAAAAAAAATAAAGGCGATGTCAAGCAATCAAA
>JABEVN020004102.1:0-15545 GCA_013146195.2 Codonopsis lanceolata | reverse complement strand
AATGGATATCTCTCTCATATCAAGCTCCAGGTCTTCCACGTGGCTTCTTCAATATCATGATTCTTCCACAAGACCTTCACTAACGGAATCCTCTTTGTTCTCAAGACTTGTTCCTTCGTATCAATAATCCTCACGGCTTCTCATCATAAGAAAGGTCGGGCTCAATGGTAATCTCATCATAAGTAAGGACATGTGACTCATCCTTCAAGTACTTGCGTAGCATCGAGACATGAAAGACATCATGAACATCCGATATAGAAGGTGGCAACGCTAGATACGCCAGCTCAATCCTTTCTAGGATCTCGAATGGTCCAATAAATCTAGGTAAAAGCTTACCTTTCTTCCCAAATCGCTTAGTACACTTTCAAGGAATACAAAGTCACCAACCTGAAACTCTAAGTCACGTCTCCAGGTTGTCTGCGTAGCTTTACGTCTACTCTGAGCTATAAGCAATCTATAAGATAAGTTTCACACTCTCGGTATTTGTACCATTCTGAACCCCATAGCTTTGCTTCACCAACTTCATCCCGACAAATCGGTGAGCGACACTTACACCCATTTAAAGCCTCATATGGCATCTCAATCTTGAATAGTAGCGTTGTTATCGCAAATTCGACTAGTGGTAAATGAGAATCCCAACTACCTTTGAAATCCATAGCACAAACGCAAATAAATCCTCTAATACTGAATCAATCTCGGATTTGACCATGGCTGAGGATAAAGGCAACAATGAAATTAAGTCTCGTACACATAGCTTCATGTAATGAATGTCAAAATCTCGAAGTTAAATTGAGATCTTTATCCGATAAAATGCTAACTGGCTCAAACTATAGGTTATCGAAATAGGTATGAAAAGTGACGATTTAGTAAATTCATCTATAACAAGAACTAGTCGTAATATTCTATCGATAGAAGGAATGCAAATTCTGCTTCATTCAAGATACTATCATTGTTCAAAGAAAACGCAGGAGTCTTATTCTCACAATCACTAGGCAATGCTAGATATTCAATTCTTGAAAACTGTTTTCACCTTTGTCACTCCAAATAAAAGTAGACTTCTTCTATTTAAATTAGTCAAAGAAGTAGAAATCTTTAAAAAAAAATTCATCAATGAATCTACGGAATTCGATAACAAATTAGGAATCTTCCACTTAGCAACTGCTTCCAATCTCGATGGATCCAAGTAAATAGCAGTAATAGAAACTACGTGCCCATGAAAATAAACTTTTTCGAGCAAAAACGCATACTTGCTACAATTAGCAAAAAGTTGCTTCTCACGCAAAACAGAAAGAACCAATCTCAAACGATCCGCATGTTCTTCTCATGACTTTGAGTAGACAAGAATATCCTCATTGAAAACTACGACAAGGCAATCCAAAATAATTATGGGATACTCGATTCTTTAAATCCATGAAAATTGTAGGCGCGTTTGCCAACTCAAATAGCGGCATCACAACGAACTTATAAACGTCATGTCATGAAGGAAAAGTTGTCTTCGGAATATCTTCCTATCGAACTCATAACTGATGGTAACCACTACGCACGTCAAGCTTGAAATATACAACTGGTCCATGAAGTTGATCAAAGAGATCATCAATATGCGGTAAGGATAATTATTCTTTATAATCACTTGGTTTAAGCGGCGGAACAATGCATAACGTAAAGTATCATATTTATTATTTACAAATAACAAGTTGCACGGTGTATCCCACGGAGATACACTCAGTCTAATAAACTCTCTATCAAGAAGTTCCTGCAACTCTCTCAACTCAGTTGGAGCCATTCTATAAGGTGCTCTAGAAATAGGCGAAGTTTCCTGGCAATATCTCAATGCAAAACTCTAACTCTCGGTTGGGAGGTAATGCATACTCGTTCGAAAAACATCCGAAATTCATTAATTACTAGAACTTCATGAAAAACTAGAACTTCTTAGAGTATAGAAGTAGGCATGCTAGTCTTAAGTACACAAGTGAGATAACAAGTACAACCTTATGTTAAAATTTTTCTAGCCCGCAAAGTAGAAATAAGATGTATATTATTTATGGCATGATCACTAATAAACACAAATTCCAGTATACCAGGCATGTCAGATGTAACTATCTTATTATGGAAATCTCATAATTACACTTATAAGAATTTCATATAGAAAATGCATATATTTGTACAAGTATAACAATGCACCATTTACTTGTTCTATTCCATTTTGGTAACAGGTTCAGTCAATTTCAATCCTAACTTATGCCATTCTAGTACTCCGACGAAGGCCTCTTGATAACCAAGTCAAAGATCCTCTTAAATGACTTCAAAAGCTTTCGTCGTATAGGATGCAGGGTGTTTGTGATTCAAAAACAAGCATCCTCCAATTTGGTCTCAAATAAGCATGTATACATATAGATAGGGTACAAACGTCATGTAACATAGTATTTTAACTCTACTATGCAAGTATAACAAGTATGGAATAATCGTGTTTTTATCATACATATAAACATTCATGCAAGGTAAGGTGGTCTAATATTATTTAGCCCATTTCAAGGAATCTACTAAGTAGTTTTGATATCCAAGTTCAAGAAAATTCACGTATGTTATTAATCGCACTTTTAACCACTTATCAATGGTAGGCATGGAACATCACTATGTTAAGCATGAACAAAATCACGAACATTAGCGTATAGCATAAGATTACTTACTAGTATATTCTTAATCATTATAAGTCAACCCGTATACGGTCGACAATCAAGCTAGTCAATGGTAGGCACAACACAATACCCAAGCTAATACTTTCAATATATTAGGTTAACAAAGAGGCAAGAACAAAATTTCAAAATTAGAAGGTAGAATATGTTTACCCACAAATACACTACTAATCCTTTGACATGAAAACACGTATAGGTTGAAAACAATTTCGAGCATGTGGCACGTGATTAACTCTTGGCTTATCACAAAATTTAACAGACCATGAATGAAAATATTTCATCATTTGGGATAATCTCCTTAACTAAAATTAATATCAGGAAGCAAGTACTCAAGTTTCCTCCAAGCAAGCAAGGCATGAACACATGATCATGAACTACAATGGCTACAAGTCTTCATATAGCAATTAGGAAATATTAATAGGTACTACGGGAGGCTAAGCCATTCCGCTCTCAAAACGCGTACAACGAATCTTGGCTGTAGTGAATTCCATGGCGATCACTCTTGGGACCGACAAACTAATTTCTATGATTTCAAGTAGCGAAGCAAGGAAACAATGGATCTATAGTAGCGTAACACCTACTCTTGGTATAACTGCGCCTTGAAAGTAAAACGGGAGAAAGGTACTAATCCTTGACACGAACACTGTACACAAGAGAATCTAGATTACAATGAACTTTGAATGCTAAGTCGTATTCATAAGCGAAGAATCGCCAATAAGGCACGAAAAGAACACTCAACGTCATGATTCACACAAGAACTAACCCAACTAGGCCATGGAACCTATCCTGGCCGATAGCTAACCTATAAACAAGCTCTGATACCAACTGTGGCGACCCGACCCGGGCCCGAGGTGGAACCGCGGGTCGGACCGCCCAAATAGGGGGAAAACAAGTAAACAATGAACATGCAAGGACTCAATTAAAAAAACGACGTGGCCTTAACATTAGAAGAGCGTAGCACGCCTCGGCACCAAAAGGCGGTATTTTTAAAACTTTTCAAACTGATATAACGAGTTAAGCAATTAAACCAAGTCATCGGCGACACTACATGCCTAGGAACCCAAGCTAACGGTTTATGGACAAGAATTAAATAAGAGCTAATAGGATGCTCAATGAAGACTTATACGTAGTGAACTATTAACAAGATAACCAAGCTCAAGCTTACACAATGCCGGCATCAAAGGAATACAAATACTACAAGTGTTAAACTACAAGTAGCTAATAAAAGTAACAAGTTCAAGTTCTATACATATTCCCAAGCATAGTCTAATTGACTTGCTTTAACCCATCGTCCTTGCAAAATATAAAAGGAAGGAAGAGGACATCTAAACCACCTCTTCAAGCTACGGACCAAAAGAGGAACAAGGCACGAACACCGCAAGCCTCAACGAGAAGGACTGTGCTTCGCTAAGATCTAAAGCGATAAAGGGAATGGGTAAGTCATAAAGGCTTGTAAACTATCAATCATGCATGTCATGGCAATATGCAACATACAAGGCAAGATATCGTCACATAAGCATAGAGATCATATATCCAAGATGCACATTGTTTCACATAGGTGCTTGTAATTAAATCACATAGGATAAGGATATATGGAGAGCGGGCCGCTACGTAGTTCCTACATACAAGCGTTATCTGGAATATGAGGTATCGGATGTGTGTAGTACATCAACCTTCCGAGGAGATGCCCAGGATAGACACACCAATGATGCTCTAATGGTTACAGCAAAGGGGCTACTTCCCCACTGTGGCCACAGTGGAGGCGTGTGTGAACAAAGACGGGTATGCCAGCTGGACTCATGCAAATGCCAAGTAGTGTTTACTTAACAAATTCTCAAGTAGTGAACGAGATCGACAAGAGCGATCTCGTTCATGACAAGTAATTATTCTCATCAATAATCAAGTAGGATTGAGTTCGACAAGGCGAACTCAACATGTCAAATAGGAATTCTATTATATGACATTTAAAATCAAGCATGGTAATCAATCCAAATTCAAGAGTCTAGAATTATTATTCTTAGAAACACGTGTTTAGAACGTCGTAGGGATTGATCATTGAGCCGGTATTGTTCAATGGCTCACTATTTTTGACTCCATTGAGTCGTCTCTAAAAAATTCATCCAATAGAGTTTAAATGCTAAATGCATCCCAAACCCTTTTCTAAGTTCTCGTATAGGATAGACTAGGCCATTAATCCACTTAACAACCATAGTCAAGAATTATCATTAATTCATAATTCATGGAACCTTAGAATCATTATTTCTAAAAGTTATTAAATGTCAATGGTCCTAGAACAATAGTTATTCCTAAGGAGGCATAGAACACTTTTAATTCTAAGCATAGGACCAAGTCAATAGGATGAACAATTAATAGTTTATGGGATCCTAAAATCACAATCTCTAAGAGTTGTCAAAAGTCATTAGCCCAAGAACAATAGTTGTTCCTAAGGAGGCATAGAACATATTTAATTCTAGGCATATGACTAAATTAACAAGATGAACATGTCATTCAAAAATCTCATAAGACCAAATCATCATCAAACATGGCTTGGACATGGTAGGAGCATGGGAATCATAAGAAGAGGGGGACATGGCAATTCTAGCATACAACCTAAGGGGAATCAATAGCTTACCTTACACCAAAGAAAAAGATGGGATGAGCACAAACTATTCGGATGGAATCGTGCTCCTCGTCGATAGCTTCACTTCGGTGGTCTCGGTTTGGCAATCGGAGGTCGGGAGCTCAAGTTATGGGAGAAACACACACTAATCTCCCCTCACCAACACACACAAGAGCTTGGGGAAGAGAGAGAAGGAATGATCTGAAAATGGAGGGATTAATGTTGATCACAAAGTGGGAGGATTTTATATGGCATGCAATAGGTGAGTGGAACTCCACATGTCACCAAGAGAGGGCTTGAAAATCCACTTGTCATGTGGAGGGGGATTTAGGTTAGTGTTAATCCCACTTAATTAGGGTCTAATAGGGAGGTTTAGGGTCAATTAGGATGGGGGGTTAAGGGTCTAATTGGTCACAAATCAGATTGCAAGAGAAAAATTCCGTAGGTGACACCAGCACTTGAGGCGGCCGCATCACATGTGGCCAGGCGGGCGCCTGGACCTATTTCCAGCTTATGTCCATTTTGCAAATGCTCTCAGCACTGTCCCGCTAGCTGGTGATCAGAATTCGATGCGAGCGCATGGTCCAGCCCTTGAACTTGGTCTAAACATGTCCTAAATGGTCCCAAACTCATGGGCAACCATTCTAAGGTCTAACCCAACTCAAAACAAGTCGGAAACACACCCGAACAACATCCGGAACAAGGTAGAACAAGGCTCGAATCATGCGACGAATGGTTATCGAATCAAACACCAATCAAACTAGGATAACTTGGGCATGGAAAAGGCTTGTTTAAACATGGTTATGACCTGAATACAAGGCCGAGAACTCAACGAACACTTCGCACGACGAAATACAAGCAATACGAGCAACGAGGGAAAACGCTAAGGCCAAAACAAAGCAAGAAAGTTTATAAACTTCCAAACAAGCTTACTATGATCAAGATGAGCGTTATAAGTCATATATGCAAGATAATGGCACTCCAACAAGACTTGGTTAAGTTCTAACATGCTAAGGTGAACACTCAAAGCACAAAAGGCAAGGTATGCAACGCATAGAAGACATTCAAGCGACTATGAACGTAACAACTCCAATGTAAGTATGACATGAACCAATGAAGTATCTAACATGTTAAGACATACGTTAAGCATGTTATAAATGTACTAAGGCTCTAGTAGGACTTAGTTAAGTACTAAGATGATACACGAAGCGGTTATAACAAAGCATGCAACGTATAGAAGGCATACAAGCAACTACGATCATGGTTGACCTAATGCGAGCACGGTATGAACAATATGGACTCTAAAACATGTTAAGGCACATAATGAACATATTAATCAAGTATAGAAGGCATGTTACACAAGTAGGGTTTGGGTTCTCACAAGCAAAGTGCAGAAGAGCAACAAAAAATAGCGTAGCAAAGAAGAAGCAAAGAAAGCAACAAGAAGAGCAATTTGCGCATGGGCACGACAAAGGTAAGAAAAGGAAGGTATTTTTCCTTTTTTAGTGCATTTGTATGATGTTTGGAAGACTTTCCTAAGCAGGCACAACCCTGGGCAAGGGAAAGGCTTTGTCCTCCAGCGAAGGCTGAGTTCCCGAGGAGACATTGAATTCGGACCAATCGTTGTGTTGGAAAACTTTCTTTTAAGGGGAATGCAACCCCGGATCAGAGGGAAAGGTCTTGTCCTCCGACGAAGGCTGCGTTCCTGAGGAGACAATTCATGCCGCACAGCCGCAGGCGAACTACGATTGGTCTGATTTCTTGGCTAAGGATACGCAGGCAGTCTATCTCGGTAGACGCGACCATCACAGCACGTTATATTTACCTTTGCAGCACTCATTTGATAAAGCTTTTCCGCACTTGCTCATTTATCATTGTCGCACTTGCACCGCAACACTTGCACCGCAAAGATTTGGTCCCGGCCGAGTGAACTACGTCTCTGCCCGATTCCTCGTATAAGGATACGTAGGCGCCCTATTTTGGTAGGCGCGATTGTTGCAAAACGAATGATAGTTTAGGTTTTGGCCCGAACTACGCTTTGGCCCGATTTCCTTTATTAAGGAATACGTAGGCAGCCTACACTAGTAGGTCCGACCATCAGAGCACCTCATTTACATATCTGCTTAAAAAACTATGATAACCTGTTATAACTGACTAAATATGTCTAGGTTATGGAGTTTGGATAGCATGATAAACTGTTGCAATATAACTGTTACCTGTTGCATTTCTCTCATATTTTAATTGAACGAAATTGGAGAGTCTATTGTTTATCAACGATGTTCGTCTACTCAATAAGCCTCGGGTTACCCGTAGACTCCATCGTTGAGGGGCTCTGTAGACACACCAATTTCGTACCCCTGATATGTGACTCTGACATGTGATATCAAGAACTGCTTAAAATTAACAAATGTCAAGTTACAGGAGTCGAAAATACGAAAGGCAAAGTAGGATGCGCAAAACAGTAAACTGCGAGGGGTGAAAGTGTCAAAACTGAATCTGGAATAGGGACATGGCACGGCCAAAAGCGTTCATTGGCGCCGCGCCATGCCATGTTGTATTCGGCGCCAGAAGAGCTACAGTGCCTCTCGTACTTAACGCATTGTACACACTGTGAAGGCTGGAGTACATGTTGATGATGCTCGCTGAGGGAATTCTTAATTCCCGATGAGTCTCTCCTTCCAGCTATAAATAGGAGTGCTGGGCTCCCCTTTGGGACAACAAGTTTAAGAGATGAAGAAACGCTGAGAAATTTCCTCTGCGATTCTCACAACACCGAAGTAGCGAGAAAAGTGAGATAGGAGTGTGTAGCCCACCAAAGCTTTCAAACCCCGTCTAAACTCCGCCAAAACACAAATCCACTGGTTAAAAGTGATCCCTAGCCTTTTAGTTAGGTATCCACCCCACTTCCCTGGCCCAAAATCCATAAAGTAAGCCGTTACTCTACCCGAGTAATGAGCTGAAGAACACAAAAGTAAGTAAGTTAATCCGCCCAACCAAAAAGGCCAATGTGAGAACCCAAACCCCCTTTCATGTTTGTCATCATTATAACATGTTTACAATAGATCTTGACATGTTAGAGACTTCATTTCATTCATATCGTGTTGGCATTGAGTTGGTTGAGATCATAATAGAGTAATGGTCTTCCATGCGTTGCATGCCTTGTGTTGATGTTTCGAGTGTTCTTCGTAACGTGTTAGCACCTTAATAAGTCTCATGAGAGTCTTAATACCTTGCATACAAGATTTATGTTCAATGTTCATCTTAGTTGTTTCATGCTTGGTTGGGAGTTTAGAAGCTTCGTTGCTTCGTTTGTGTTTGGTTCTTGATTGTATTGTATTGCCTTCATTTCGTTCGATTGAGATTGCCTTCGATTATAATCATGTTCATTCTATCTTGTATACAAGCAATACATGTTCATTCTAATCCGTGTTTGATTCGTTGGCCGTTTAAGTCGAGTGGTTCCAGTCATGTTTTGATTCGTTGGCCGTTTGTCTTGAGTGGTTCCGGATGTGTTTCTGGTGTTCATGTTTTACTCGTTTTGGGTTTGGTTACACCTTCGGATGTGTTTGGTTGTTTCCTTTGAGTTTGGAATAATTTAGCGTTTTGGGTTTGGTTACACCAAGTTTGATTGTTTCCTTTGAGTTTGGAATAATTTAGGGGCATGTTTAGGACAAGTTTGAGTAGTGAACCTCGCGGCCGCATTGGGTTTTGGAGGGGTGGAGATCTGAGAGCGTCCAAAATGTGCAGAATCTATAAATAGACCCTTGCGGTGCATGGGTAGAATAGGATGCGACCGCATCCTCCTGTTTTCAGCTTATGTGAGTTTTTTAGTGGTTTTGGCTATTGACCCTTAACCCCTTGCCCTTGGCCGACCTTGGTCACTCAAAGCCCTCTTTGTTGACTCCTCTAAGACCCTTTTAGACCCTTGGATCATTGCTTATCAAAGGCTAGCATGCCTTGGCCAATTAGAAGCCTCTTAACACCCATCACTTGGATTGGGGCTTTGAGGGGAAGTATATAAACTTAAATTCAGCCAAGATCAACCATTGTTGATCAACAACAAGCTGATATTCAGAGACATAACTCCATTTTCGTCCATGGAGGTCACACCAACTTGAGAGACCATTTCCCGGAGATCCGGTGGTCCGATCGACGAACCGAGACCGCCAAATCGATGCCCTCGATCTTCTCTACAACAATCCTTGCTTTGATCAACCTTTCCTCCATTAATCTTAGGACTAAGGTGAGTGACAATTCCCTGAGATTTCCATGTTTAAAAAAAACCGTAAAAAAAATACTATTATTATAAATTTTTGTACCTGATAAATATAACAATTAATACAAAACTAAACATACAAACTAAAAAATAATATAAAACCAATTTAAATACATCAAACTCTAAATGTTATTAACATCAAAGTACCAAATATATACATACAAAATCAAACAATATCAATGTTTCAATTAACTTCAAACACTACCAATAATCAAAATAGGGGAGGGGGGGCTGATCTTGGAAGGTATTTATGGGAAATGGGGACCCGGTACTACTGGAAGGCGTGTTGGAATACCCAGGCGGCATGTGTTGTGATATGTTTTGCACTCTCGCCATAAGATCTGCATATTGTCGCTCGTTTCGTTCCCGATATTCCATAGCTAACCGTTGCTCCTCATCCAATCGTGCTTCTAAAATCTCTACCCTAGAAAGCTGCTGAGGGGTGGGCCTAATATCAAACGGGTGACGTGCCTGACGTGCCGACGATGCACATTGCAACCCATGATCCCCCATTCCGAACACTCTATCTCCCTTCTTTGTTCGTCCGTCAAGGGTGACATCTCTCCAAACCTCAGGAATAAAAGGAATGGGCTGGGTAGGGGGCTGGGTAGGGTCAGCATCTTCATCCAATACCCTCGACCTATATCCAGACTGCCAATAAAACAAACAAGTATTATCTTATACACAATATAATAAACATAAATAAATTTACATATTCAAAAGAAGGTATTTCAATTAAAGATTACTTACAAATGCCAATGCTGATCTATCATCAACCCACTACGGAGGGTCATCGGCAGATGTCTAGTATGTGTACTAATAAACACATCAAGAAAACTTACATTGCCATATTCCCTTTCCTACAATCAATTATAATTACTTTAGTTAAATCAAATGACATAGTTTCATGGCATTTCCTTGAACACACCATATTTGGTTTCGAAATCAATTAAACTGATTTCATAGTATCAACTTGGCTACCCAGCTAACAAACGTCCATAAATCGATATTTAAACATGAATACACTAAATTTACACTAGTATACGTACCATACGCATATGATGCTCAGCCACATTTATTGACCCCATCGTATGCTTCGTGCCACTCCCAGGACGTGCTCAACCTATTTGCCACAACCGATTGGAGATTGCGGCGCTTTCTTCGACCCCGGTGAGTGCAAAACTCAGCAAACACCTCCTCGGTCATCCACGTCGGTCTCACGGGAATTGCACGATTCTTCCAACATGCTTTTTTGGTGTTAGCTATTAAAAATATAATCATCTCATTAACATATAATGATAAACATTATAAATTTAAGCTAAGGATAGATAAATGTGTTACCTATTAAAAATGTAGTCATCTCATAAACATATAATTATAACTTTATAATATTAAGTCAAGGATAGATAAATGTGTTACCTATATGATCCGTATATAATTTCCCATTGCTTATCGAAAACTTCCTTCATCACAGTCTCCTCAAAGTAAATGCGTCCATGTATATTTCAACTACAATATAAAAATAGAATTATAACATTTTCATTACAAACTAACATTTAATGAAAATTAAAAATATTAAGACATTACCTTGAAGGCCTCCCAAATATTTTCCTTCTCCTCGTTGGACAACTTTTTATCGTGGGCCAAAACTCACGAGTACTCGGCCAATACTCCCCAATCCAAACGCCGGCGCAGTATGCACCTACAAACCCCGAAGTATATTTATACAATAAGGAATTAACTTAAATGTTAATGAATTTGATATAAAAAAAACAAATTATATCAAAGTAAATAATAGTACTTCTTGAATGGTAAATGGGAGATAAATAGATATATATCCTCCCATCGGCATGATAACGATTAGATCCGTGGTACTGTTCCGAGGAGGAGGTGGATGCCCGTCTCCACCTGACGCCACCGCCATCGAGTCATATCACCAGGGACCGTTGCGTCGATCAACGTGTCAAATAAGCGGCGGACCTTCTTACCCGCTCTTGAAGCTCTAGATGAACTCATCTCTAAATACAATAAAATATAAAACTTAAGCAATAAAAAACAATACATTGATAAATCTTCTTACAATGCTCAGACACATAAATTTAAAGCTTTAAAGATCTAAAGCAATCACAATATAGTTAACTTGTCGAATAACTAATACATAAATTATAAGAGTATGCGATCATTGTTAAGTACATATTTTGAGATTTAAAACTATTATGAATCTTCTTCCACATCCTCATCATCACCGGACTACGAATTACTACAAAACTCAAGTTCTTCTTCATCATCTTCTTGAGTCGATGAATCAAACTCAGTTCTCTTCCTCTTCTCTTCCTTCTTCTCTCGATTCATCTATATCAATGTGCGCGAGATGACTCGAACGAGGCGGAGGAGGTGGCAAATTCACTGGTAAGAAATCCTCCTCCGCAGGTTCATCAACATTTTGAGGAATATGAGTGGCCTCATCAAATGGATGATTAGGCGATGAAGCGTTAGGTAGTATTGGCATTTCATCCTCTTGATAGGGTGTTTCTAATGTCGACTCTGTAGTTGTATGTTCATCAATCATGCTTCTAGCCTTAGTCTTCCAGACAACACCATCCGCTTAGCGATCGGATCGCCGCGAGGTAGGGTGTCATGTATACTGTTGTGCTTGAGATGCTAAGATGAAGGCGTCATTGCCGGCGTGTTCGGGACGAGTCCTTTACATCGGCGAGGTCAAATATCGCATGCTTCTTAACACCTCGCCCAAGATCTCGCCACTCACAATTAAGCAGGACAACATTGTTTCCACCCAAATACTCCAACCTCGAGTACTTCTTTCAAGACAAGTAATACTCAAGATTTCCTTTTTACGTTAAGCTTTAGTTAAGTTACGCGTTTATGTTAAGCTAAAGTTCCATGTTAAGTTGCGCCATTAAGTTAAGTTGACATGTTCCCCAAGTTTTGCTGTTGAAAACATAACCATTCACAAGCTAAGCTGCTTGCTAAGTTAAGAAAGCTTAAAGTTAAGTTAAGCTGCTGTTCAAGGCTTAAAGTTAAGTTGCCAAGAAAGTACCTGCTAAGTTAAAGCGGCTAAGTTGAAGTTAGATGTTGAGCTGGAAGTTAAGAAGTTATAAAACTGTAACACATGCTTGGCTAGTTTAAGTTGAATACGTTAGTTGCTCGTGCGTTAAGTTACATAAGTTACGTTCGTTCACAAATCACAATCACACAAAGCCACAAAGACACTCCGATTCCCGAAGGACCCGAACACCCCCAAAAACTAATCTTTTAACAAAATTCCCAACGATCAACAAGTGATTCAAACCCGATTGAAAAAATTAGAAAACCGAAAATTAATAATTAACCATCACTAAATAATAATTTTCTAAATTATGTTTTAATAAAAAACTTACCTAAGAAGATGAACGATTGAGTGAGATTGAAGACCTAATCGAGAAGCGATGGCACCGGCCTCCCAATGAAGCCGCTGAAAATAAGATCGATGGCTTACCTAGCCTCCAATCATAATTGCGGCGAAGCCTGAAGACTAAGACTAGACGACTTCCTTATTTCCTTGCCGATTCCTTTTAGTTTTGGCTTTTGGAGTTTGACTTTTGTAAAAGAGAAAACTTTAAAGTTTAAAGTGTCTTTTTTTAACTTAAGTTCGGTTAAGTTATGTTATGTTCGTTAAGTTACGTCAAGTCAAGTTAAGTTAAAGTTAAATTAAGTTAAGTTAACTTACATTACGTTAAGGTAAGTTAAGTTATGTTACGTTAAGCTAAGTTAAATTACGTTACATTAAAAGCTAAAGTTAAGTTGCGTTACGTTAAGTTACCTTCGTTACGCTTAAGTCAGGATTAATTTAAACGCTACGTTATGTTCGTTAAAGTTAAGTTAAGAAGTTTAATTTAAGTTACGTTACGTTAAGTTACGTTACGTTAAGTTGTAACATTTTGCTAATAGGCATAAGCGTGTTTCATGTTATAATGGTTCATTGTACTCCATTATAACATTTCCTAATAAATGATACCATGTTTTCATGTTATAGATTTGTCGTACTCCATTATACCATTTAAGGCGATAAGCGTGTTTCATATTATAATGGTTCATGTTACTCAAATTATAACATTTCACCAATTAGTAGCGTGTTTCATGTTATAATGGTCTAATAGTACTCCATATACCATTTCGCTAATAGGCGTATCGTGTTTCATATTTATAATGGTTCATCGAATTTATGTTAAGTTAAGGATTAAGTTAAGTTAAGTTAAGTTGCGTTACGTTTAAGTTAAAGTTAAGTTAAGTTCACGTTAAGCTAAGTTAAGTTACGTTGCGTTAAGCTAAGTTAAAGCTAAGTTAAGTTAAGTTAAGTTACATTACGTTAAGCTAAGTTAGAGTTACGTTACGTTAAGTTAAGGATTAATTAGGATTGCGTTGCGGCTAAGCTTAAGTTAGAAGTTATGTTACGTTAAGTTAGAAGTTAAGTTAATTTAAGTTACGTTAACGTTACGTTAAGTTAGGATTGTAATGTGAATGTTTTAATTTTTTAATTCTATTGATGCTAATCATTTTAATTATTGATATTATATTATTAAATTAACATTTCAAATATTATTTTAATTTAATTTCAATTTAAGTTTATGTACGTTACGTTAAGTTAAATTGAAGTTGTAATGTGAATGTTTTAATTTTTTTAATTATATTGATGCTAATCATTTTAAGTTAGAGATTTATGTTGCGTTAAGTTAGAGATTAAAGATGCGTTGCATTGCGTTAAGTTAAGTTGAAGTTGCGTTGCGTTACGTTAAGGATTAAGTTATGTTCACGTTAGAAGTTGAAGTTAAGTTAAGCTATATTAAGTTAGAAGTTACATTACATTAAGCTAAGTTAGAAGTTGTATTGCGTTAAGTTAAGTTACGTTAAGCTAAGTTAAGAGTTAAGTTAAGTTAAGTTAAGTTAAGTTAAGTTAAGATTAGAAGTTAAGTTAGGTTATGTTAAGTTAAGCTAAGTTAAGAAGTTAAGTTAAGTTAAGGATTACGTTAAGTAAGTTAAGTTACGTTACGTTATGCTAAGTTAAGTTATGTTAAGTTAAGAAGTTATAAGTTAAGTTAAGCTAAGTTAAGTTAAGTTAAGTTCGTTAAGTTAAATTAAGTTATGTTAGTTAAAGTTAAGTTAAGTTGAAGTTAAGTTAGAAGTTAAGATTAAGTTAAGTTAAGTTGCGTTAGAGTTAAGAGATTGAGATTGCGTTAAGTTAAGTTAAGTTAAAGTTAAGTTAAGTTGAATTAAGAAGTTGCGTTAAGTTGAGTTAGAGTTACGTTAAATTACGTTAAGTTAAGTTAATTGTACTTTAAGTTAAGTTGAGTTGGTTTTTAAGTTAAGTTACGTTAAGTTGAAGTTGCGTTACGTTAAGCTAAGTTAAGTTAATGTTGAGTTAAAGTTAAAGTTGCATTAAGATTAAGTTACGTTCGTTAAGTTAGGATTAGTTGCGTTACGTTTAAGTTGAAGTTAAGTTGGATTAAGTTAAAAACTAAGTTGAAGTTAAAAATTTAAGATTTAAGTTACGTTACGTTAAGTTACATTACTGAGTTGTTACATTACATTAAATTACGTTAAGTTGCATTGCGTTGCGTTAAGTTTAAGTTGAGATTCACGTTATATTCTGCGTTCGTTAAGTTAAGAGATTCAAGTTAAGTTACGTTACGTTAGATTAAATTACGTTAAGTTAAGTTGTAATGTGAATGTTTTAATTTTTATAATTATATTGATGTTAATCATTTTAATTATTGATATTATATATTAAATTAACATTTCAAATATTATTTTTAATTTAATTTCAATTTGAGTTAGCGTTCGTTAGAAGTTAAGTTGTAATAGAATGTTTAATTTTTGTAGAATTAAGATTGATGCTAATGTTTTTAATTATTGATATTATATTATTAAATTAACATTTCAAATATTATTTTAATTTTAT
>JABEVN020004101.1:0-15549 GCA_013146195.2 Codonopsis lanceolata | reverse complement strand
CCTCTTACTATAAAGTCAAGCTGTTTTACAATTTAATAGATGGACAAAATAACCTTTCACCAAATAAACCACCCACCATTTAATTAAGGACAAAACAAGTAAATTTACCATGACAACAAATAATGTTTGGACAAAAATAGCCTCAAATATAATAAATCATCTACCATTAATTAAGGTCAAACAAGTAAATTTATGGGGACTAATTAATTCCATTAATAATCAAATAATAATTTCATCCCTTGACTTGTACATGTTTTAAAGTTAGGTCCTACAGATTTTGAATTCTATTTATTTCGTCTTGTATTTTTTACTTTCTTATCAGTTTCCCCTCCTACCATTATCGTTACAAATGTCGTCCAATATTTTCTAAAATAACAAAAATACCCTTACTAAAAAATAATATGATATTACATTCTTAAATAATATGGTTTTACTCTGTAAAGACATTATAGAAGTAAATGAAAAAAATGTTACTATAATAATAGATTTGTTAGTGAGTATCAAGATATTAAGCAAAATATGTAGCGTCTTTAGCTATTATCCATGAATAAGCTAAGAGAAGTGGGTTAAGAAAATGTGTCATAATGTCAATAAGATGAAGAAAATGAAGAACCAATTGATGAATTTGTGCGTTTTGTTACAAAAGAAAGCCAAAATCTACGCTATTTACTTCTTTGAATTTTCGCTACTACAAGACTACTACAAGCAACCTTAAAAACTATCATCTTGCTTCTAACTTATAAATATTACAAACAAACCAATTAGTAACCACAAATAACTAGGTTTAAAATATTTTACTCCTTCCCATGAGGGGTTCCAAACTTCTAACCTCTTTTGGTCTTAACTTGCTTGCTCCTCTTCATAGAACCGAGAGTAGTTACGTGTGAGAATCTCTCTATTCCCTCCCCACGGCTATCAACTTTCTTTTCTTCTACCACAACTCTCCTTTAATTGAAAGAAATTGTCACCAATCAACATCCTTTCAAGTAGCTCCATCCTAAATTAGATTCTCTCCTTACTTAGTAATTTGACACCGAAAGTGTATAGGAGGTAAGAAATGAGAGACGTTCGAGAAAGAAGTCCGACTAATCAGAAGCTAAAGAGATTCTATGTTTCTATTTTAATAAGGCGAGGTGAATGCGTTTCTTGGTGATGGTGATGGCGGTGCTTACGACCGCATGGATGATGGTGTTAGAGGTTGTGGTGATAGTAATTTTTGGGATGACAGTAGTGGATTAGATGAAATACATCGTTGTGAGATTTCCTAATCATCAAATTTTCAAATAACCATATGGGTTTCAGATTCAATTTGAAAGTTTGAAAATTCAAAAAAAATTGAATTTGAGTTTGTAAAAGGTGAAATTTAAGGTTGTGGTGGTGGCGTGTCTATCATTGATGGGTTTTCCAAATTGGTTACTTCGAAGGAAAGAGTAAGAAATTGGAAAAGGAAATAAAATCAAATCAAAAAATTAAAATTTGGACTAATGGTAAAATTTGAGGTGATAGTGGTGGTGGTGGTGAGTTTATAAATGATGGGGTTGACGAAAGAAAGTGAGGGTTAAAAATTAAATTTTAAATTTCATTTTTTGGAGTAATGCATTTTTTAACGTTGGATTTAAATATCAGACAAAGTATAACTAATTTTAGATTATTTAAATAATTATTTTTTAATTAAAAAAATATTTTAAATATTAAATGGCAAACTAAATGATGAAATTATAACAAAGCCCACTTTGAGCTAGAAGCAAAATGACCAAAATAATCCTCATGTGCACGATTTTCCATCACTATTTTTAATGCACATAGACGGGAGAGGACAAATAGAAAAAACATGTCGAAAAGTGAGACATCATATGTTGGGAATGACATTATTAGAGGTATATGAAAAATTGTAACTATAATAATACATTGGTTGGTGAGAATCGAGATATTAAGAAAATCTATAGCGTGCTTAGTAATTGTGTATGAATAAGTTAAGAAAAACGTGTTAAGGAAAGGTGATATAATGTCAAGAAGATAAATAAAAATAGAGAACTTAGTTGACAAATCTGTGCATTTTGTTAGAGAAGAAATTAAGTTAGAATCGATAGGAAAGTCGTTTGAAGAAAGTAGTTCCACTTAACGGAAGCTAAAGATATGTTATTTTTCCATTTCAGCAAGGCAAGGTGGACACGTTTCTTGGTGGTGGTGATAGCTGTGGCGGCATTTGCAGGGATGCTGGTAGTGGTGGGGGCGATTTTAAACATGAAAGTGGTGATTTATGTGGAATACAACATTAAATTAATGTGTAAGAAATTAAACAACGAAATAAGATTAAAAAAATGATTTCTAGGCTAATAGTGTTATTTGAGGTGGTAGTGGTGGTAATGGTGATGGGTATATGAATGATGGGTGTATAAATTAAATAAATTCTAAATTTAATTATGAGACAAATTAAAATAACAACATTGCTAGCCTTACAACTAATTTTATAATTTTCCTTACTACTAAGCTTTCAAGCGCAAAAATGTCTTTGTTCAAAACAACTTTGCACTTCTTCAAAGCATAGTTGTAAGGAATGTAGTATAATTAGTTTTAAGGATAACATTTTCCTTACCATTTCTCTGCATTCAAGCCCGTCTCTCTTTCCGATGAATTCATCGATAAGGGTTATGTGTTTTTTGTTAATCGCATGTTTTTACTAGGGTTTTTAGTAAGTATAGTATATACCCTCCGATTTCTACTTTAGGCGCGAGTTTTGCATGAGATAGAATGAGGAAGATCAGAGATGGAGTTTGGCAAGAATCGAAGAAGGACAGCGCCAAAGTTGTGATAGGTGTGACCGAAGTGGGAAGGGTTTAGGTTGGAGTTGGCGGCTATTTTGGTGGAGCGAGAGATGGGCACTTGCACCGGGAGAAGAGGGAAGGAGAGTGCGTGAGATTAGAGTTTTTTACTTTTAATACATTTATCCCTAAAGCAGATAATGAAAATGTCATTTTTACCCCGCACGTGGAAGACTATGTGCTATATATTTAACGTGAATATTCTAGCATCCATCACGGATAGGTTGGAAAATGGAAAAAAAAATGTAACGTCAGATATCATTATGGAACAAACCTTAGGTTGGGGAACATTATACGATTTGGTGGATACCTTGGGGGAAATTGTAATTTGGTCATATAATTATTTTTGAATTATTGAAACAATTATTTATAATTATTTTTATTTAAAAACATATTTTAAATACTAAATGGTTAATTATATAATAAAGTTATAACTAAATCTTATTTTCCACCCCTAGCAAAATGATCAAAATAATAGTCATGTGACATACATATATCATTTTCCGTACGTTACTATTTTTAACACCCATAGACGGGAGGGAGTAAAGTGAGACAAATAGAAAAATAAGGTATGAAAGTGGGACACTTCGTAGGTTGAGGTCAAATGTGAGATTTAATGTGTAATTTTGGGGGCTAATCATATGTTTGCCCCATCAAAATTAGTCCAAAATACACATTGTCCCCTAAGATATCCATCAAATCCACTTTGGCCCTCAATGTAATTTTGTAGCATTTCCATATTCATATCAAATTTGGTGATTGTGATGTAACGTGTGGTGATCGTAGTGATAAAAATGGTAGTGAATAATGTTTAAAATCGAGAATTTGCTCAATTCAAACCATAAACCATATCAATGGTGCCAAGGAGAAATTTGTTGGAGTTTAAGCTAGGGACGATGAAGACGGATTGAATCATGACGTGCCTCATCATTGTCGTATGCATCTGTGATGAATTCAAATATGAATTTTGAAATTCATCGTATATGCTTATGCATTGTGTTTGTGGCTTGGTCATTTAACATAGGTAGCTCTGACAATTTTAATTTTTTGTGGGTTCTTATTCATGGCGGCCTTGACACCTGAATGTGATCATCTTCTTGTGTTTTATCTCTCTCTGATATGATCCCGCACTATTTTTATTTATTTTTCTATATAAGAATTTGAATAAAAGATTTATACACTCTTGAGTTTTTATCTCACTTAAAATTTAAATAAGATGTCATTGTTGGAGAAGAAGCAGAGAAAGTGATGTCGGAGAATAAGAAAATGATATTTTTTTTGGGTAATAAAAGCACAGAAAACATTGTTAAAAATGACCAAAATGTCCTTCACGTGAAATACCATGTGCACCTTAACGTCATATTGGTAACCTTAGCAGTGTCTAGGGGGCAAACTAGAAAAAACTTATACAATGACATATGAAAATGACACAAAAGTTAGGTTGGGTGGTAAAGTGAGACTTTATAGATACTCTGGTGAATTTTGTATTTTAGAGTGTAAGTATATACTTTGAGATTGCAAGTTTGATTTCTATAAAACAGTTTATTATTTTCCAAAGAGAGTCATAAATTTCATAAACGACATAAGCTAAGTCTCCAACAACAATGTGCTTATCTAAGAAAGTAAGCTTGAATTGTTTTCAATTCCAACACCGATAAAAGTGAATGAATTCATGTTTGGTATTAAAAAAAGATTTAAAAATAATTAATAAAAAAGACAAATGTGTAGGATAAGTTGCAATATAATGACTAAAAGCTTGCATTATAAATTACCGAAAAACAAAATATCGAAAAATCTAAACACACAACAACACAATTTATAAATCTCAAAACTATAAAGATTAAAACACAAAAAGAATCCAATAATTAAAAGTAAACAAAAAAGTTAAGAAACTGACAAATCACTTTAAAAAATCATTAACACCACGCGTTAATCACGTGCAACGCACGTGAACCTTACTAGTATATTCAAAACATAAACATGTTGGTATATATGGACATAAACCAAATGACTAAAATTAATTATGCTCCATTTAAATCTTAACAAGGTGTTATATTTTGATTAGCCGAATTTTGACTATGCAGTAACATAGACAATACACAAGAAAACTTAGTTCATCTCTTCAATCTATAATTACACTAAAACCTAACAGCAAAGCCCAATTATTCCAGATGTTAATACAAAAAAATAATCTTAAACAACATATAAAACCCATGGAAAGACACTAAGCATAGCTCATGTCATAAAGCTTAAAACCACTTTCCACTAAAACCGAAATCAACTGACCTCAAGTGTGAAAAATAGTTCATTGTTAATCAGCTTAAGAGCTTATTTCAAGAGTGGCAATTCATCAAACACATAGCAAACCCAAATAGCATTGTCTAATGGAAAACTACCCAATAACAAATGTCCATCATGTTCATATACAATAGTAACTAAATCTATCTCATTCATGTCACCATTATCAAGTAATGCTGGTGATGTGCATATATTACAAGATGATGTCCTACGTATATACGCTAGAAACAATTCACAAAATTACAATATGCACCACGACCACTATACCATATAAGTAAACGTAAAACAAGAACTTGACTAACCTTAGAAAAGGGGATTAATTTGGGAATCGTGAGAATTAGGGCACAACTGGGTAAACAAGGTTATGGCACAAATCAAGGTAGCAGAGAGATAATTATGAGTACAACATTCACATGAATTAAATTCTGGTTGACCTAGTGACAAATTATGAAAATTTTGAATAGATCCCAAAATATTTCTGATTGCAGAAAATCTTTATTCAGCACTCTAGTATAAGTGGCTTTTTGTTGTTTACCTTCTCAAAAAAGTCCAACTAGTATAAGGTGGTATCTTATCAACAGATTCAAGCTTCACACTTATTGGAATAGAAACTTCTTGAATACTGTCATGATCTCCATCTCCTGATCCTAGAACAGGTCCACTAAATTTACCAAGAGGATTTTCAATTCTTGCAGATAGCATTCTTCCTACGCCACTGCCCCCTATCGGTGAAACATCTGCTGATGAAACAAGCTGAAAAAATTACTTTCTAACTTCTTTCCGTTCATCTCAATTTTTTCCTGTTCCAAAAATAAGGGAGATTACTTGCATTAGTGCATCACTTCGGGAACAATATACTAACGCATTTACATTAATGCCCATCAAGATACGAATCTACAAGGCAGTAAATGAATTGCTCCACAATTATAGATAGTAAGAAAATTTAAAAGGGAAGACACAAACTTTAACGATTTCAAGTTTCTATGAGATTTTGATCCAAAAGTTGAGCTACATAGGCACAACATTGTACAAAATTTTTATACAATCTTGCCAAATTATACATCAAATCAAACCCTCTAAATATTAAACAACATGGGCACGAGTAGCAGTAACTCTTCAGAATTTAACCTTCCCCATAAGGATGACAGGAGACCTTATAAATAGTTCGTAGATGCTAAACTGCCCATATAAAATAAAAAATCACTATGATCAATGAAACAAAGAAACATCCAAGACTATATATGTAACAAATTATACCAACATTTAAGACAAGCCAAGGGTAGACCATCAAAATACGCAATAACTTACTTTAATTGTTATAGCTCTTTCTGTAAAACATTTAAACATTCATGAGTTCCAAACATAAAACATTTTCTAGAAGCTCATGATACTTTAATAAACCCATAATCTTAAAACACATAATTCTCACGATTTAATATACAAGAACATGTAATGGAAACTAACCTGGATCCATGATGCCAGCTTTAATTTACGGCAGTTATGGCGAGCGGTATTTTCGACCTTGCCTTGTACTTTAATTTCCCCTTGATGGTGAGGAGAATTTTCCTTTAATTTCCCTTTTATTTTCGGAGACTTTTCTTTCCTTCGTAACTTATTTCTTCGATTTTCTTACCTTCGTATGGCTACTGCCGGCAGCTCCCTTAAATAGAGGATGAGTACACTTTCAAAAAGTCTCTTAATGATTAAGAAAACTTAATCACTAAGAGAGCCAGCCGCCCTCATGCCAAAAAAAAAAATGATGTGCTGGATGATCATTGACTTTGGCCAATGATCATTATCTCCAATGGGAAATATATATACAGATATGTGTCCATTATTATGTATATATTACGTACAACTTTTAAAGGCACAGGAAGAGGGAGTACCACTTTAAAACTCCCAAGTTTTAACATAATTTTATTTTCACTTAACCATCGAAGTGGGACATATTACATGTTAAAACTTTATTTACCATTAATTCATATGGGTCACATTACGGGATAAATCTAACATTCTCCCACTTGGCCCATATGACGATTTAAGGATTTAACAACCTTAAGTGTATATAACGTTAAATCCACTTTAATGTCAATTTGACTTTTTTTTAATTAAGTCAAACTAATCGGATCATGGCGGTTACACATCATTTAATTGATATGTTCCCTTCCAAGTATCACAAATTAATTCAACTCATCTTTAACATTAATGAGGTAAAAACATAAGCCTCAACCTTACTGTCTTCAAAGAAGACTAAATCCTTTCTTACATCAAAACGTACAATGTAAATAAGCAGAAACATAAAACATATACATGAGCTCAGAGTGTCATAACCTAAAGAGAAAAACAATTGTTATGTATATATATATACACACATTCATGCCCATTATGTTAACAAGGACTTTTCCATGATACCCATCCTATCGACATGACCATTAAATGTCTTAGGTGGTAATCCTTTTGTCAACGGATCTGCTATCATCAAGTCGGTGCTAATATGCTCTATAGACACTCTTTGTTTCTGCACTTCTTCTTTAACAACCAAGTACTTTAATTCCATATGTTTAGAACCTTTAGAGTACTTGTCGTTCTTAGAGAAGAAAACAACTGCGGAGTTATCACAATAAATTCTCAACGGCTTAGCTATGCTGTCGACAATTCCAAGCCCTGAGATAAAATTCCGCAACCACAATCCATGAACCGTGGCCTCAAAGCATGCCACAAATTCAGCTTCCATAGTGGACATAGAAATGACAGACTGCTTTCCACTCCTCCATTAGACTACTCATTCGGCTAAAAGGAACAAATAGCCGAATGTTGACTTTTTGGTGTCAACACATCTGACATAATCAGAATCTGAATAACCGACTACATTGAGGTGATCAGACCTCTTGTAAGTGAGCATGTGATCTTTGGTGCCTTGTAAATACTGAAGAACTTTCTTTGCGGCCTTCTAGTGGTCTATTCCGGGATTACTTTGATATCGACCCAGCATTCCAACAGTAAAGCTGATATCAGGTCGAGTACAAGTCTGTGCATACATTAATCTCCCAACCACTGAAGCATATGGAATAGAGTTCATTTCCTTCCGTTCCAAATCATTTTTGGGACATTGCATTAGACTGAACTTGTCCCCTTTCTGTATTGGAACTATCCCAGCCGAACAATTCTCCATTTTGAATCTCTCTAAAACTTTATCAATATAGGCCTTTTGAGACAATCCTAACAATCCATGTGACCTGTCACGGAATATTTCTTTTCCTATCACTTAGGATGCCTCACCCAAATCTTTCATTTCAAAGTTTTTAGAGAGAAATTCCTTTACGTTATGTAACATTCCAATATCATTTGCAGTAAGCAATATGTCATCAACATACAAGACCAATAGTATGAACTTGCTCCCACTAACCTTCATGTAGATACACCGATCAATGGTGTTCTCCGTGAAGCCATACGATGTAATGGTATTATTGAATTTTAGATACCATTGACGGGAGGCCTGTTTCAGTCCATATACTGACTTCTTTAATTTTCACACTAAATTTACTTTTCCTGTGGTCACAAACCCTTTTGGTTGGTCCATATAAACTTCCTCTTCCAACTCACCATTTAGAAAAACGGTTTTAACATCCAATTGGTAAAGCTCTAAATCATAATGAGCAACCAAAGCCAAAACAATTCTTAAAGAGTCCTTCTTAGATACTGGGGAGAAGGTCTATTTATAGTCAACGCCATCCTTCTGTGTATAACCCTTAGCTACAAGTTTGACCTTATACCTTTCGATGTTACCTTTCGAGTCATGTTTGGTCTTAAAGACCCATTTACACCCGACTCTTTTAGAACCTTCAGGTAACTTTACTAAGTCCCAAACCTCATTGTCATACATCGACTTAATTTCTTCTTTCATGGCATTGAACCACTTTTCAGAATTGTTACTATTCACCGCTTGACTAAATGAGACTGGATCTTTATTTATGCTCAAGTCACATTCATGCTCAAGATTATACACCACATAGTCATCAGGAATAGCTGATCTTTTCTGCCTTACAGACCGTCTTAAAGCTATTTCCTGTTGTGGTTCATTAATATCTTGCTCGACTGTGACTGGTTCATCTATAATATTCTCATTTTGTGGGTTTTGAACATTAACCTGTTGTTCTAGTATGTTGTTTGACTGTGATACAACAATTGGAACAACAACTTCAGCAGGAATATCGGGTAATGACATTTCTACCCAAATTTCCTGAATGTTAATTTCACGTGGTTTCCCATTCCCACCGATTGAGCCATTTTCTATGAACCGAGCATTTCCTGACTCAACAATTCTCGTACGATGGTTAGGACAATAGAACCTATACCCCTTAGACTTTTCAGGATAGCTAATAAAATATCCACTGAACTGTCCTAGTATCAAGTTTCATTTCATGTGGATTATATACTCTTACTTCCACTGGGCAACCCCAAACATGAAGATGCCTTAAACTAGGTTTCCTACATCTCCATAACTCATAAGGTGTTTTAGGGACAGCTTTACTAGGAACCCTATTGAGGAGATACGCAGAGGTCTTTAATGCATGCATCCACATTGATAGAGGTAAGGAACAATCATTTAACATACTCCTAACCATATACATTAATGTACGATTTCGTCTCTCAACAACACCATTCTGTTGAGGAGTCCAGGGCATTGTATACTGTGAACAAATGCCACGACTTTCAAGGAACTTTGCAAATGGACCTGGACATTGTCCCTTTTCAGTAAATTTTCCGTAATATTCACCACCTTTATCTGATCTCACTATTTTCACTTTCTTATCTAACTGCCTTTCCACTTCATTTATGAACACCTCGAGGATGTTCACTGAATGAGACTTTTCATGCAGTATATAAACGTAACCATAACGTGAGTAGTCATCAATAAAGGTAATGAAATACTGTTCGCCGCTCCAACTTGGAACGTCAAAAGGACCACAAATATCGGTGTGTATCGACCCTAAAGAGCCGAGTGCTTCTTGTGGCTGATTTCTTTCGTGGTTTTAATCGCTTTCCTTTAATACAGTCCACACATACGTTCCAGTCACTAAAATCCAATTGAGGAACAATTTCACTTTTCATCAACCTCAATAACCTTTCTTTGGAAATGTGACCCAATCTTTGATGCCACAAGTAAGCTGAACTTTCATTTGGTGTACTACATTTAATGCCCACATTACTTTCAACATGAAACAAAGATTCAACAAAATCGTTATTGAGATTTACACGATAAAGTGAGTCACACAACTTTCCTGACCCACAAAAACAGTTATCTTTGTACAATAAAAACCTGCCCTTACAAATCTCAAAACGATAACCCATTATATCCAGCTTCCCTACTGAGACAAGATTTCGGGCACATTCAGGTACATAGAGACATCTTTCCAGGTTTAAATGACACCAAGTGTCCAAAAGCAACCTATAAGTCCTTATGCCCTCTATTCTTGCCTTCATCCTGTTTCCCATAAACAAGTACTGCTCATTTCTGTTTATGGGCTGGATCGTACTGAATCCTTGCACAACATGAGACATATGAGTAGTTGCACCAGAATCTAACCACCAGGTATTAATAAGAACTTCTATAAGATTTGATTCGAAACACACAGAAACATAATATGTACCTTTCTTTTCGAACCATTCCTTTCGTTTAGGACAATCGGCCTTTACGTGTCCTTCTTTGTTACAGAAGAAACACCTAACTTTCTTTTTCTTGATTTGGCCCTCAGAAACTTTTATTGGGGCCTTATCACTTTTCTTGCCTTTGTCCTTTTTACCTGGTTTAAACTTGCTGCTGCTAGCACTATCATAAACTGTGAGGTGGATGGAGTGATCTTTTATTTTCTTTAATCTCCTTCCTCACTGTACTAACATGGCCTTTAACTCTTTAAAGTTCCATTTATCTTTCATGGTGTTGTAATTCACAGGCCGGCCAAATTCAGCAAGAAGGGAATTCATTATGAACTGTACAAGAAAGCTATCACTCACATCCATTCCCATAGTCTTTAACTTTGCTGCTAGGTTGGACATCTCTGTTACATGATCATGAATTGACTTTGACCAATCAAATTTCTTTGTAGTCAATTCACCCATTAGATTGCTTACAATGGATTTATCAGCAAGATCCGACTGAGAATACTCTTTAACCTTCAGCATGAACTCTCTAGCATTTTCAGTCTTTGGCATCGACGGCTTAATATTTTCAGCCATAGTCATTTTCATAAGGTTCAAACTCAGACTGTTAGACCGCTCCCAAATCCCATAGATGGATTTGTCATCTTCTGAGCTAGTCTCTGTAATGGCTGCGGGCTTTTCATCTGATACTATAGCCATGTCCAGATCCATAACACCCAGTGTAAACTAGATTTGTTCAGATCAGTCCGTATAGTTTAGCCCGTTGAACTTAACAACTGAACTTCCAGATGCGAAAAGACTTAATGAGGCTGGGCAAAACATTTATACATGCTCAACCATTAACACTTCGAATTGACTTTAATAAATTCAGAAACTGTCATGAATTTTAAGCATGTATTTAAGTTCACCATTGGGTAAACCTTAAACACATAAACAATTTAATCGATGCCATATGATAGAAACTTTAATGGTTAATCATAACACACAATAGTCAAATAAGTTGTCTATCTTTGGATATACATCATATTTAACCAAGGTACAATGATTAGTCCCTTTAATGATATAGACTAGTTGCAATGGTCCGTCTTTGGACGACCTTCTAGCAATTAGTCTATAAATCAATTGTTCTATCAACTTTTCTTGTCATTTTAGAGGCATCTCTGTACTCATGAACAACTGATATAAAATTAATTTAATGTGTTAAACATTCTATTCAGCCAGGCCACTTTGGTGACTAACAAGCTATTAATGTCTTAACAATAAATTATACTTTCATATTTCAAGCTTTTAACATAACAATAAAATTTTTATTTTGAAAATAAAAACATAATATCCAATTTGTTCTGCAAATTTTCGGTAAAACTTGAAATTCAACATAACCGGTGTTAAACACCCAATTAATATTGCGCAAAAAAAAAAACTTTGCTGCACAAAAATATAATTTTTCTCTGAACAGTACAAGGGCAACAAAATATTACATGTACAATTACTGTACAAACTTTACAGTCAAAATATAATACACTTAATCGGAGAAATTATGAGTTCGCAACCTTAAGCTCTGATACCACATGTAAAACATTTATACATGCATGAGTTCCAAACATAAAACATTTTCTAGAAGCTCATGATACTTTAATAAACCCAAAATCTTAGAACACATAATTCTCACGATTTAAAGTATAAGAACATGTAATGGAAACTAACCTGGATCCATGATGTCAGCTTTAATTTACGGCAGTTATGGAAAGCGGTATTTTCGACCTTGCCTTGTACTTTAATTTCCCCTTGATGGCGAGGAGAATTTTCCTTTTATTTTCGGAGGCTATTCTTTCCTTCGTAACTTATTTCTTCGATTTTCTTACCTTCGTATGGCTACTGCCGGCAACTCCCTTAAATAGAGGATGAGGACACTTTCAAAAAGTCTCTTAATGATTAAGAAAACTTAATCACTAAAAAAGCCAGCCGCCCTCATGCGAACAAAAAAAATGATGTGCTGGATGATCATTGACTTTGGTCAATGATCATTATCTCCAATGAGAAATATATATACACATATGTGTCCATTATTATATATATATTACGTACAATTTTTAAAGGCACAGGAAGAGGGAGCACCACTTTAAAACTCTCAAGATTTAACATAATTTTATTCTCACTTAACCATCGAAGTGGGACACATTACATGTTAAAACTTTATTTATCATTAATTCATATGGGTCACATTACGGGATAAATCTAACACTTTATGCTTGAATCTTCTTTCAAAGATCACTTATCTTATATGTTAAGATTCCAGAAACATCAGAAGCCTGCTCTCCGTGAGATGTCTGTTGATTTACAAAGAAAACAGAGTTTAATTCTATCCAACAGACCGCAAACAATAAAGTGAAAACATAGTGGGAATAACCACTATAAGTCCCATTTGAAGAGTTCATTTTAAAAAATTCAAACATTCAAAGTAACTCATGATTGCCCTTGAAAATAAAATATAACAAACTCTACAAAACAAGGGTTAAAGCTAGAATACCGAGTATTTAAGCTAATGCTTTGACAACATCTCCACACAAATGGGACATAAAAGATCAGCGAAGAGGGACTCCCCAAGCAGGGCACCTATAAATAAAAAGGGGACTTTCAAAAGGGATGAAGGGGTTCCAACCTTTAGGCTTACTGAACAAAAACAGAGGAGTAAACCAGATTACTGTGGATACCTAATAGCCCTTTAAATAATCATCATAACTTGATGCCACATAATGTCCTAAGTTGTTCTTTGATAAATGAGGTTTAAAGTTCAACTACCATCCGAAGTTTGAGCTTAATTTTTGAAAAGGAACTTTGGGACATAAAAAAATAGAATAAGGGGGAAGGGGGGGGTACGGTTGTTCCACGATTGGCAGTTGAATGGAAAGCAAACAGATTACAACAATCCATTCTACAACGATCCAGCTAAGTGGAAACTCAGAAGTTCAAAGGAAAAAGAAAAAAAGAAGTACTATAACAGATTGGATTCCATACAAATATCTGTTGATTTACTAGTTGAATTTTCCAGAAGATTTATTTACTGTGATTTTATCAAGTTTCACAACTTAAATTCACAAAGGCACAAGTTTCATACATGTATAGAAAACAACAAGTAAAACACAAAACAAAACAATGTGATCAAATTAAACATTTCTGAGCTGCTCCGTTCTCGTACTAAACCATTACAAGATATTGTGGATAATACATCAAAAGAATCTTGGATAACTAACGAGCTTCTGCTAGTTGTTTGCTAATCAATCTCCCCAATAACATCACTTAAAATCATTTTCCTGAATCACGAAACCAATGTTTCGTGTCACTAGTCACTACCCATATTTAGCATACTTAATTAGTTTAAATCAAGTAACAAGAATAACAAATAGCGAGAGAAAAAAAGGCATGGCTATAAAAATATCAATTCCCAATAACATTATGAAGGAGTTAGATACGATTCATATATCAAAAGAGCGAGATATATCAGATTCATCAATGAAAATAATGGAAGCTACCTCTTATCTGGGCTAGTGCAGCAATATTTTTACTTCCCTTGGGTTGTCTGGTGGAAGCAAGATCCGGATGATTTGAAGTGGAGATGTATCCGACTTGCAATGTCCACAACTAGTACTCTTGCCCATGCCGATGGCACGACGCCAGTTTGAGAATTTATCCATATATGAAGCAGTTATGTGGAAATGAATTAATATTTACTTATAATTTGTAGGGGTTGGATATATATGTACACTACACAACCAAAAGGGAGAGAACCCAAATATGTAACAAAATAAAACATTTTACTTCGATATTTTTTTCATAAGAAAACCAAGAAATAAATATTTTAATTGTAACTACAGTAAAAATACGAAAATAAAATTGTATTTAACGAAAACTCAGTCTTCTTCTTCTGGGGGTTCTTATTTAACAACAATGGAAACCAAATTAATAACTTTGTCAAATTTTCCATGAGATGCAATAACTTTGTCCATTATAAATAAATCTAAGCGAGACATAAATTAAATTGAGATTCAGTTGATTACGATAGCAATCAATTAAGAAACTACAATATTTAAATATTTGTAAAACCATAAAAGTACATTTATTATTAACGAACTACTAAAAGTATTATTTTCTTAAAAAATTGACTTTCAAAGCGGGGTCTCTTTATCGGAGAGAGATTAATTAATAATTTGTATACGAAATTGCGGGTTGAACAAACAAAAGCGGGCTAGACAAAAATTAAATTAATTAAGATAAGTGCGATAATAGTTAAAAAGAAAAAAATTCAAATTACAAAATTTACAATTTTTTTAATTTTTTTATTTGTATACGAAATTGCGGGCCGAATTTTTTTTAATTGATTAAGTTAAGTACGATAACAATTAAAAAGAAAAAAATAAAAATAAAAATATTTCAAACTTAGACATAAATTAAATTGGGATTCACTTAATTACGATATCAATCAATTAAGAAACTACAACTAAATATTTGTCAAAACGTAAAGGTCATTTTATTATTAATAATAATAAACTACTAAAAGTATTATTTTCTTAAAAAATTGACTTTTAAACATGGCTTCTTTACGTAACGGAAGGATTAATTAATAATTTGTATCTGAAATTATGGGCCGAACAAAAAAACGCATGAATAAAAAATTAAATTGATGAAGTTAATTACGATAACAATTAAAAAGAAAAAAATAAATATATCAAATTACAAAATTTCGATTTTTTTAATTTTTTAAATTTATATT